>SNVD02006244.1:0-24410 GCA_013180625.2 Boswellia sacra
TTATAACTCCAAGAAATTTCAAACATGCAAATCATCTAGAATTTCATCTCAAAAATCAGTCAAGTTCATTTCCAATTCCTCAAATGTGTATGAATAGCCAATCTCATATCATTGTTCCCAATTTTGATGAGGTGCAACAAAAAGAATCAATTTCATCTCTAAATCTAATTGCAAAGAAATTTGAACTTCATAAGCCTGGTTGTCATGTCACTCTCCACTAATCTAGACCACACAATCATCAAGGATCAAATAGGTTTTGAATTGGCTTGTAATATTTGGCTAAGGTAAAAAGGCTATGGATAAAAGTTAATTTACAGGTACCTAATAAGCAAGCAAACCAATCTAGATTTCCATCTAACACAACCACATTGCACTAAAACAACTCAACTTTTCCCAATAAAGCTCCTCTACTTATTTTTCTCAAATATATTTACATAACCAAGCCTTAATCTTCCTTTCTTTTCAATTGTTCTTACCCTTTTCTTAATGGATAATGCAATGTTCAATTCTCTTAAGCTTTCTCCTTAATCCAAGTAACGAGCTTTGGGCTAATAACTCCCAAACCAATTGGCTTTACGATATTAGATATTAAGACACCTCTACAGGCCTAATTGCTCAAGCCAAGAATGCTACAAAATCAAACTTACCCATAGTTTTTTTTTTAAATTGGAAGAAGACAATTACAAAACTACTAATATTTTATCGAAGAACAAACTCACTATGTATAACCACTCATCACTCCTCCGAACCTCCCTTTAAATTCCCACATCCAAGCTTTACTTTTTACATATTGCCAAATCTTGATGAGTTGTATGCTCATGAGTAATGGTCATTGTTTCATAATTTTTTTAGTGGAGGCTAGGATAAATTTAGTGAGTTATCAAAAAAAAAAAAGGTTTAATTGGCTCAAAAGGGACAACTAGGCAGTAATTTTGATAAAAGGTTGCCTTGAAAGGCACAAACGATCCAAAAATTGCCTAAATCATTTCCCTAATATTGTGTAGCCTAAGATTTCACCTCCAGTGACAATCAAATAGATTCTAGAATTCATTGAAATCTAGTGAACATTTAAATCACATAAACTTTCCCTAAATCCACAAACAAATCTATGATAATGGTTTAATGTGCTCATTTTGTGTTTAAGGAATCAAGAATGTAACAAAACCAAAAAGTGAATCAAGCACACAGATTTCATGCAATATTTCTCAATTTCCCTGAGTTATGCATCAATCAATCATAATCCTATCATTAGCCATAACATGTCAAACAAAACAAAACAATTTTTTTTTCACATTATAGAAATGAAATAGACAAAACCCTAAACAAAACAAATAACAAAACTTTGAATTCAAAAAGTAACAAAAGCAAGCAATAAACACACCCCCAAACTTAATTAGCACAGTGTCCTTAACGTGCATGAGACCAAAAAAAAATTAAAATATCTATATATATAGAAGAAGAGGAAACTGCCCTGAAGAAGAAACAATCATAGGTTGAGAGCAGGATTATCACTCTCAATGTCATCACCAAGAACTGTGCACATATCAATATCACCCTCACTCTTAGCCCCTGTAAATGCAAAATCATCACCATGGGTGTCAGCATCATCATCTAGGTGTGTCAAATCGTCACCAAGCTTTTCGGTGGGCTGCAGGTCAATACCAAACTCTGGTGGCTGAGGAAACAAATCTGGAGAGGCCCTCTGGCTAATAAACATCCTATGTAAAGCCTGGTGACATGCTAGCAAAAAGTCAGCAATTTGTCACACATGTCAAAGCTTAGTCTCAAATCGATCCATCTATTTAGGTATGGTCAACTGCCTAGGAAATCAAGGTGGAACATCAAGTACTGCTGCCAAATTCTTGAGTGACTTGAAAAAATGTTTATTCAAAATTGATCAAGGGTGAAGAAGCTCCTCATTCGCATCCCACTTAACTCCAGCTCCTTTGCACAATCCTGTAACAAGATGGAGATATGGTAAGCCACTTGTAGTAGACCCTTGAAGAATTTGACAAATCGAATCCTAGATCACATGGCCCACATCAATCGACAAGCCCAGGTCATGAGCATGAAAAAGCATTGTCCTCTCCCTAGTAACCTCACTGATGTGTATAGTGGGTAATAACTTAGCACAACTAAAAAAAAAAAGAAAGAGTGCTTTTCGCCTAGCACTTAGAACACTTTTGTTGAATAAATTGATTTTCCCATCATTTGTCAACTTCCATGGTGCACCAGGAGCAAAAAAATAAATTATCTGATCATAGTCTATGAACTACTCATAGGCTTGATATTCATAATTGTCCATTAGAGACAAGCAAAAAAAACGATCGATGGAGGTTGCACTAGAAGACATAGTCTTCTTTCGCACAAAAACTTGGTAATTTCTGAGATTTTTAGCATTTGCATAAAATTCTTCCACTACTGGAACAACTGCAGCCTTTGGCTGTTAAAAAATTTAACCTATCGTCGCCTCAGAAAAACAGTCAAGACATGATCATCATTAACATCAACTCCTTTTTCTTTAATGCAAATCTTGTCAACCAACTGCCTTTGAAATCTCTTCGCTGCCTTGGCGCTAACAAAAATAGAGCGATCATGTACGGATGGTGCTTTGGAGGCGAAACCAGTTTTTGTCTTCTTGCATTTAGGAGCCATGACAAAACCAACCAAGCAATTCCAAAAACACAATACTCTCCCAAATTATCAATATAGCACACATAACTTCTTTTCAAGCCAACACTATTTTTAATTAGTCATAGATACTTCAAAATTAATTGAAATAATCTCCGCAAGCATAATAAAACTCCACTATGTAATCCAACACCTTCTAGCCAATGAGACAAAAACACAAGCAAATACAAATTACGGCAAAAAGTTGCACTAATATCATCTAGAGGGAATAGTTAACACCTTGATTCAACCACTAAACACAAACAAATATGCCAATATCTCACGATAAAAGGTAGTGCAAAATTATACCTAAATTATTATCCAAATATGCAACGAATTTTTCAAATATGCAAAACACAGCACTTCCCCAATCGAATTAAAAAATCAAGTAGCCACACATCCACAATTTACTCCATGGTACAAACACCACCACCAACTTCCCAAACTAATAGTTCAGTTTAGACCAAATTTTCTCATACACCAAGCATCACAACGACAACCAGGAAGCGCACATAAATCCAACGATTACTATGCTTGAGCAAAGTTATAGAACACCCACAATTTTTATAATGAATTACTTGGAAATCAAATCCACATAATCACCCAAATGCAAGGAAATCAATAATTAACACAATCAAGATAAAAAGTCCTCAACAGCTAGAGTTATCTAACAAAATCCAATAATGCACAAGGCCACAAGAATGCTTCACAGCACCAAGCGATGAACTCCCAACAGAAATTTAAACTTAATGTCTAAAGATTAGAAAGCAATGGACATTATTTTCCTGATTACATCATCATTTCATGAGTATCGTATGAGAATCGAAGTCCAACATGATTCCACAGCCATTATACTGAACTAATGAACAAGAAAGAACCAAAATACACTTACATGAACCTAGAAGAGCTCGTTCCTCTATGGCTAGTCACCCCCTAAACACTTGAAGCTTTTTTCTTGGAAAATCGAGCTTGATTTGTGAAGGAAGTGACTCAAATCAACGATAGGCTTGGCTCGGAGGCAATTAATCAGGCTCAAAAGAGAGGAATTGTGTCAATGATGAATTAGAGATAAGAGTTTTTGGAGAGGTGGTGAGTGTTTGAAATGAAAAAGGTGGCCAAAACTTTTTTTTTTAATATTTCAAAGTAGCATCATGTTAATCTCTTTAATCAACCTAAATACTGTAAAATAAATGCAAAACACATGATAAAAGCTAAAAATACTCAAGAACAAAACAAAAACTTAACCTTGAAGCTTTTTAATTCATGAACAATAATTCACTTGTTACTAGTTGTTAACAGATTTTAAATTCATTCAAGGAACAATGAATGGCGGGCGGGTAGACGTCATGGAGAGAGTAATGGAGTTGTATGCAGTGGCGGACCCAGGATTTTGTCAAAGGGGGGGCACTTTAGCATTTTTAAATTTTTATAATTTCTTTGATAAACAATAAAAAAATTCATTGAAAATTGGAAAAAAATACACTTAGAGGGATATAAGGAACCTTACTCCTTAGAATAAATCCTAAAACAATAAAACAAAATCTAAAATATTAAAATGTGATAGTTAATTTATTCAACAATACAAAATCATAACTGTCCCCCATGAGTTTTCATATTTTGAAAACGTTACATTATTATCTCATTGTCAATGCCATCAAAAATATCTTTCTCAATGTATGCAAGCAAGCTATCATTCATCCATTCATCTCCCATTCGATTGCGTGATTCAATCTTCACAATATTCATAGCGAAGAATGTCCTCTCAATTGTGGCAGTTGCAACTGGTAGAATTAGTGCTAATGTCAAAAGAAGATACACCAATGGATAAATTTTGTCTTTCTTTGTTTTGACCATCTTTTGAGCAAGACTAGAAATGTCTTTCAGCTTTGAAAACTCACTATTAGAGCGCATATCTACAATAAAGTTTTCAAGTTGATCTTCAAGTACTTTGAGTTGAACTGCTGAAAAATCTTTAGGATAAAACTGAGTAAGTCGTATAAGCTTTTGCTTATCAAAAGCAGAAAATAAGTCACTTGGATTTAGACATGCCATGCAAAGAAGCAACTCAGTATTTGTCTTAGTAAAACAATTATTTAGTTCTTGCAGCTGCATGTCTATAACAAAAAAAAAAGATCTCAACACGATAATGATGTATATATGTGATTGTTTGAGCTTTACGTATTGATTTCCCTTGAGGCAAAAAATATCATCCATTTTAGGAACTTCAATATGGTGTTCAGCACAAAAAGAAGAAACTTGATCCAATAAAAGATCCCAACCATTTTCCCTCATCGCTTGCAGCCTTTCCTTACAAAGTCTAACTAAGTCTATGGCATTCACAATATCTTGATCTTTTCTCTGTAAAGCTTGTGATAAATCATTTGTGATTCCCAATATTGTTTTCATCAAATGTAAGGGAAAAATAATGTCAAATGACTGGATAAAATTCAGTAAAAGCTTGGCTTCATATTTCTTATCAACATCAGATCCATCCTCTGCTATTATCTTAATTAAATCTACTACAGATGAAAACATATAAATCAAACTTACTAGAGAATTATAATGAGAGCTCCAACGTGTATCACCTGGCCTTTTGAGATTGGTTTCTTGATTTAAACCTCGCCCAGTTGAAAGCTGTTCATTAGTAAGTGCTTCAAAAATAACCATTTCATGTTTTCCGCGGAGAATATCACGGTGTTTAGCTGATGCTCCAACAACATTGAAAACACTAGAAACCCAAAAAAAAAAAAAGAGCAGCAATTTCTGTATGATTCTTTGCCACAACTACAAGAGCTAATTGAAATTGATGAGCAAAGTAATGCACATAAAAAGCAGATCCATTATCTTTCAAAATAAGTGCTTTCAGACCATTAAATTCTCCCTGCATGTTAATTGCTCCGTCGTAACCTTGTCCTCGTAATCGAGAGATACTCAATCCGTGCCTGGAAAAAAAATTGTCAATAGCTTCTTTGAGTGAAGGTGCTATAGTATCAGTAACATGCTCGATGCCTACAAATCGCTCAACTACATTGCCATTTTCATCCACATAACGTAATAGAATGGCCATCTGTTCTTTGAAAGATATATCACGAGACTCATCAACAATAATTAAAAATAATGCATCCCCAATATCTTTCATAATTGCATTAGTAATTTCAATTGAAATAGCACTTACTATGTCTTTTTGAATTTTTGGTGCTATCAATTTCAAATTTTCAGGAGCATTTTGTAATGCAACTCTTCTTATTTCCTCATTATGATCACACAACCAATGTAAGAGCTCAAGAACATTTCCTCGGTTGTTAGAATCTTCTGATTCATCATGTCCACGAAATGGAAGCCCTTGTCTTAAAAGAAACCTGATACAATCAATTGATGCACCCAAACGAGTTCGATAGTCAATTCGAGCTTGGTCAGATTGTCTCACTAAAATTGTCTCTATATGCTGCTCTTGCTTCAACAATGCTTCACACATACCCCAAGTTTGATTGTGAGCACTATTAGGACCTCCAACATGATCTTTTAACCTCTCTTTTTTCTTCCAATTTGAAAACCCTTTACTCACAAAAGATTCACCACCTGCTTGCTCTCCAATATTTGGTTTAAAGAGATAGCAACATAAACAAAATAAAGCATCTTTTGCTATACTATATTCTAACCAATTAGTGTATTCATCAAACCAAGCTGGGTTAAATCTTCTTGACTTCTCTCCATATTTTTTAAAAGGAAAATTGTGATCATGAGGTTGACAAGGACCCTTTTGAAGATAAGCTCTTCGAACTTGATCCCGAACATTAGGATTATATTCTAAAATTGGAGTTCTAAGTCCAGGATCTGCAGGCAAATCTTGTAAATTAATATCATAACAATTTTGCTTTGAACTTCTAGCACTTTTTTTTGGACTTGATGCCAACTCAGAAGTAGATTTTCTTTTAAAATATCTCTCCATAACTAACCAAAAAAAAAATTTTATATTCAAAAGGACTAAAAATAAACACATTAAATATATATTGTATAATTAGTTTAATTTACTACTAGGTTTTGATGGGTATCATGCCAAAAAACTATTAATAAAAAAAAGTAGTAAGAAAACTTGATTTATCATCAAGTTGACTCTAGATCTATTAATATGAAATGTCCAAATTATTGCTTTTATTTAATTAAGTCATTGTAATATTTTTAGTAGACAAGTTGGATATTATCTCTTTATTTAAATTGCAATATAGCATGAGATGCATCTAAAATTAGCTAAATGTTAAGCATTGAAAATAAATAAATAGGCATTAAACAATTAGTATTGCATTGAGATTTGAAAGAAAAATCTGTACAAAGCTTGAAGAAAACACTAAAAAAATTGAATAAAATTCTATGAATAAAATAAAATAATAAAAATTAAATAGAATAAAGCATAGACTTACTTGGAAAACTGAAGAAGATTGTCTTTTTGTGTGTTATGATAACATGGACAGGTGGGAGAGAGGTAGAGACAAGTTGGTTAGGTTGAAAGCTAAATTGGTGAGGCGGCTACAGATTTTGGAGAATGTGTAAATTATGTGTATTTTTATATGGGGATATATATGTAACTTTTGAAACTTAAAGGGTATAACAGATTTTAATTTTTTCAGTGGGGCCCCAGGCCCCCCCGGTCTCCACATGGGTTCGCCTATGGTTGTATGAGAGAAAAAGCACCAAAAATGCTAGATTTGATTGCTTTCAGTGAAGTAGTAATTTGATTCTAGTGGTGGTGCTGCTGCAAAAATGTGCAGAGATGGTTGTACCATTCCCAGGGAAGCTACCATTGGGTCCACACCTTTGCAAGGCTATTAAAGAAGGAAGATCTTCCTTTATTGATAAGAGATGTAGGTAAGTGTGCTTGCATTGAAGAGTATTATTGAGAGACTTTTAGTGGCAAATTAGTGGAATCAAAAACCATAGTTAATGTTTAAGTTGATCGAAAATGATTTTTTGAAGCTGCAATGCTTTCATAAAATTCTGTTACTTTGCCAATATGTCTTGTATTGTATGAAGAATGTATTTACATGTAATTGAATTGTTGATATAGAACTTGATTTGAACTTTATGCATTCAAATATTAGCTTCCCAGTGTTTGATTTAGCGCACAACATAGTATTGTAATTCACCATTTTGCCAGAATAGCATATTGATCATTTTATTTGGTAGAGTTGCAACCATCTTTAGCTGTTTTGAGTCCTTATAATATTCTTGTGTTTCTACTAATAACTTGCACATCCAATGGAAAAGGATAAGAAAACACATTTCTGGCTAGCAAGAGATTGTGCATAAGCACAAAAGGCCGTCAACATGCATGTATGACTTTCTAGTTGGTATGACTATAGCCTATTGAAGGGCTAAAATCCTCTCCTAACTGTGGATGAGTTACATCAGCACCAAAGATTATATTGCATTTGTCAGTCAGTGGAGGTAATCTTCATGAAGGCATCTTCTAACACTGTATGTAGGAAAAAAAATCCAAATACCTTAAAACGTTTAAAATACTAATTCCTAGAACTCAATAATTAAAAAAAATTAATCCAAAAAACAAAGCAGTCCAAATATAATCGAAATGTAGCATGAAAACAACACAGAAAATAAACAAGCTAAAATTTAGCCTAAACAAGTTGAAACCACGATAATTACGCTACATCAAAGTTGCACACATTCAACCACAATTTAACTAATGTTTAAAAAAATGTAGATGAGGAAACTATTTCAAGCAAGTTGGAAGATCAGGGACAAACCTACTGAGATAGACTTAGTGCATCTTGCGCATCTGAAACACATTGAGAAATAAGGATAAAAATTAAGTAATAAAAATAAAAATTTAAGGACATAAGGATTGGAGTGTAAAGCCCACTAACTTTTCTCTAATGGAAGCCTAGCCCATTTTATTTTATTTAGTAACCCAACCCAATGTTTTATTTCAACCCAGCCCATCCTTTCATATTTTTGCATTTATATTAGATAGGAAATTAGAATAAATAGAGAGAAAAAAATTAAAAGAGAAGGCAGAGAGGGGGAGACGTGAGAGGGGAAAGAAAGGCAAGAGGGGGCTTTTTTATTTTTCTAAAGAATTTGGAGTTTTTTTGAGGTAATTCCTTCATCTCCTAGTTTAATTAGACTATATAACTTGAATTCTACCTCTAGATAAATATTAGGAGGATGTTTTTTGATAATTGGAGAAGTTGTAGAGAGAGAAATTAGAGAGAGAAAGGAGATTTCTATGCTTATTTAGGCTTTAATTTCTTGTATTTTGATAAAAATTAGATACTTTCTTATTCAATTAAGAGAATTAGTATGTTATTGGTGTAATTTAGAATAAACCCATTTACCCAAATTTTCCTAATTTATATTTTTATAAATATTCCTTAAATTTGTATTGGTATGGAAAATTAGTGAAGTTTCTAGCCACTTTTAACTCTTGGAAGGACCAAATGATGGATTTTCAATTTTTGTGTTAATTTACCAAGTTTCCTGCAAGTGGGAAGCTAGGGGTTTTTGTCTAATTATGTGGTTTGGTGCTATTAAAAAGTTTTACCTCGCTTTTCCCTTAGGTGAGACTGCGGTTTCAAGTCCGAATCTGAATCCGATCGAGGAAAGGGTTGCCACAAAAGTTGATCCGCGAGATAGTGAGTGGGAAAAATACATTTTTACCAATAATTGAACTATAAATTATAAATTTCTTATTCCTATACATGGTAACAAAGCTTTATTACGTTTATTAAATCTATATTCCTTTATTCTTGCACGAAATATATTTTATAGTTTACCAAATTTTATCTATTTGGTTTATTAGAAAGAATTGTTTAATATTTTAGAGATTTAAAAGTAAAGTGAATTTCCTAAATTATCTTTAAAATAATGATACAACTCTAAGTAAAGAATTGACTTTTTTATGTTTTACCAAGCTAATACCCAATTCATTCAGATAGTAGAATTATAGAGGTCTTTGGAACCCGTTCAGGCACACATAGAGGCTTTGAGCCGTGTGATCTGGACGTTTAGCCCTTTGGGGGTAGCTCTGCGCATGTGTAGGATTAGTATAGTGATATCTTTGCCTGAGCAATCCTAGCCCCGTTAGGTCATAATCAGTCAGATTAGTTTGGGTACTTGATTAGTGAAACTATAATGATTTAGAAAATTAAAATGTGAAATAAGTTTTATGAGATTTAGAGCCTTAATACATTTATTATATTCAATTTTGAATGCAAGTGGAAATGCCTTAGAATATTTTTATATTAAAATTTTGATTATGTGAAAGGCATATAAATTATTTAAAGATTTGCTTCCTCGTTTTTTTATCTTTTCTAAGTAGTTTTCTAATCAATGTCAGTAAAGCAGAATTTTAATTAATTAATTGTTATGATATATTATTTTATCTTATGCAAATTTTTTATCTATTTTAATAACTTTATCCCACTCACTCAGGTTATACTCACACTTTTTTTTTAAAACCCATTTTTTTCTAAAGGAGATTGCAGTGTTCAGTCAGAACACTAGTAACTGCTTGAGGTTGGCTACTTGATGATGCTCTGAGAGCCTTCTTTTTGATATGTTGTTTCACTTTTGTATATGACTTTTTAGCATATGTGTATTTTTTGATACTGTACATACATCAAGGATTTTGTTTCAGTTTCCTTTAAAAACTTTTGCCTACTCATCATGCATGAGTTTTCGAGGAAACTTATATTAAAATGCTAATTGTAAACTTTTTGAATTGTAAATTAATTATATTTGAGGCCGGAGGCCATATTTTATCTTAATGACTTTTTTGGGGATACCCTTAATTTAATAGAGGACTCAAGGTCCCAAAAAGGAAGTTAGTAGTTATGTAAATATTTTGGAAGTGTTGAGTTTTGTATACTTGGCAGGGGGATTAGTCTAAAATACAGGGGGGACTCTGCCAAATTTTCTTAAAGTAGCATATTTTAAAAAGTTAAAGTTTCTTACAACAGTTTTAGACACGATTCGCTCGTATTAGCTAGGGGCGGGTCATGTCAACTTGGTATCAGAGCATGATTTTTAAGATTTTGTTAACTCTCTCATGTTTGCATATACATGGTTTTGTAATGATAAAAGAAGCGTTATATTTTGTAGGCATCATCATGAGCCAACATACAGGCAGGCCTTGCAATAGAGTCAGGGGCGGACTGAACCAAATTGCAAATTCTCCAACACCACTACTACCACCTGAAGGTGAGGGGGAAAATGAACATAACCGTGGAGATGAAGAATAGTCAAATACGAGAGGGAATGAGAATAGGAACCACCGTGATCCTCCTATCATTATACACTCAGTAGATGCACTTGCCCAACTTGTTACTACTGTTACTCAAAATCAAGGGCGTGTAAGTGAAAAGAACACTATTGAGCAGGTTAGGATGTTGGTTGGTCAAAGCTTTGATGGTAATGTTGATTCTCCTGGTGCAGAAGCTTGGTTAAGCAAGTTAGAGCGTATCTTTGGAGTTATGGGGTGTATTGATGAGCAGAAGTTGCTTTTTGCTATATTTTTATTGGAGGTGGAGCATACCACTGGCGGGAGTCAGTTCAGCACCGCTATTCGTTACATGAAGTTATTACTTGGGCTATGTTCAGAAAGGAGTTCTTTGATCACTATTTCCCTGCTGTGTACAAATATATCAAGCGTAATGAGTTCTAGAGGTTGGTTCAAGGGTCCAGATCAGTGGAGGAGTATGAGAAGAAATTTCTAGAGCTCTCCAGGTTTGCTCCTTCTATTATGGTTGATGAGGAGGAAAGGTGTAAAAAGTTTGAATTAGGATTACGTAGAGAAATCAGAGTTATACTTGCTGCTAACAATTATAGGGGTGGTAATTTTCGACACGACACGCGAACACGACTTGACACGACACAGGTTTAAGCGGGTTTAGATTTTGGCTTATTCGTATTCGTGTCGAAGATGCCAACCCGTTTAATAATTATGTCGTGTTCAAGTTGAGAGTCTTCGACACACGAACACGATTATGACACGACAAAAAGAATACAAAAATAAGCAACCTGCCAAAACACTCAACGCAACTCAACAAAACTCGACTCGCTCGAAAGAGCTGGACAACAAAAGCCGACACAACTCAACAGTCTCGCTCGAGCTCGACAACATAAATCGATAAAACTCCTGTCGGATACCTCCAACCGACTATACGACTTTGTCGGATGTCGGATTATTCGAGCGTCGAATTATGAATCCGACATAATCTGACACTTGACACAAGACATACCGAGTGTCAGATTATGAATTTGACATAATCCGACACTCGACACAAGGCATATCGAGTGTTGGTTTCCAATCCGATACTCGATGTCTTCGAAAATAAACTGATATCGAGTGTCGGTTGTGCATCTGACAAGACTCGACACGACTCGACACCTAATTGTGTCCATTTTTTCAATTTGCCTAAAATTGAAACCTAATTCTAATTCACTGAAAATTGGAAACGGGAAGGAAACCTAATCGATAAAAATCAAAGTAACGCAACCCGTTTATTAGTCGTGTTAGCGTGTCGTGTCGTGTTATTTGTTTAATAATTATGTTGTGTTCGTGTTGAGACTTAGTGACACGAATAATAAACAGGTTGTATTCGTATTGGGTTAATCTTTATCGTATCACAGCTCGACACGACATGAACACGACCTGCGAACACGAATTACCACCCCTAAACAATTATAGTGACTTTGTAAGTTAGTCCAAGCTGCTATGAAAATTGAGAGAAATTTAGGGGATGCTAACCAAGTTGATTCAAGCCATAAACGTCATCAGAGTTGACCAGTTGATAATAGTAGCCACCGACCAAGCAAGAGAGGGGGCAGTTATTCAGCTTATTCTGATAGTTATAAGAGTACTCAGAGACAGGGTTCACCAGAGGGGCAAAAACAGAGTTTTGGACAGGGAGCTATGCAATAATCTGTGGGAAGTAATTCTAGATATCAGCGGGTTGGTAGGAAGGGAAACAGACAACATGATGACCAATCTAGAATCGCTCCATACCCATTATGTGAGACTTGTGGCAAGCTTCATGAGGGAGAGTGTCGATTTGGTAGACCTGGGTATTATCATTGTGGTCAGAAGTGGCATATCAAGAAATTTTGTCCTGCTTTAACTTAAGGTAGTAGCTTTGTTTGAGAAAGATAGAGGACCTAGAAGGCTTCAAACAGGGACATCTACTTCTTCAGGTAGAAACCAGACTAATACCTCAAGAAATAGTAACAATCAACAAGGGTAGTCCTCCAGTTCGTCAGGCACGAGTCTTTGCCATGACTGAGTAGCAGGCACAGGCCAAACCAGAGGTGGTTACTGGTACATTGACTATCTTTGGTCGTGAGGCCCGTATTTTGATTGATCCAGGATCTACAGATTCCTTTGTTTCATGTATGTTTGCTATGCATGCTGATAGAGATTTGAAACCGTTGGAGTGTACTTTAGCAGTAGCCACACCTATTGGGGATTCCATCTTAGTAGGAAATGTTCTTAAGGTATGCATTGTGAAAGTGGGTAATCATGATTTGTTAGCAAACTTAATTCCTTTAGATATCCGACACTTCGATGTGATATTGGGAATGGATTAGCTTGCAACCCACCATGCATCTGTAGATTGCTTCAAGAAGAAGGTGGTGTTTAGAAAACCTGAAACACCTAAATTTATTTTCTGTGGAGATCGATGAATCCTGTCTACTTGTATAATATCTGCCCTTAAAGCTAAACGATTATTTGAAAAGGGGTGTTCAGCCTACCTAGCTCATGTGATTGACACTTCAATAGGTGAAGCAAAGATAGAAGATATTCCTACCGTACAAGATTTCTCGGATGTGTTTCTAGAAGATTTACCTAGTTTACCGCCAGATAGGGAGGTTGAATTCACAATCGACTTAGTAGCAAGTATACTAGTCGCACAAGTAATAAAGTGATAAGTAAGATATCGTTCCCACGAGGATTGATTCTAATTGAATTTGTTATTCGAAAGCAACAATAAACTAAATGAGGGGGTTTTGTTGATTGATTAACTAGATGAAATATTAATGCAATTAAAGAATAACAAAACAGAAAGTTAATTTGAGTGAAAACTCAATAAGAGAAACCTGGTTAAGGGATCCTTCTCTGCCACAAGATATGGATTTGCTAATTAATCATAGAATTGTCATCCAATTACACCATTGAAATTATCAACCGTAGATAACAACAAGCTCTGTTATCCCAATCTTTCCTTACTTTGTTGTTAAATAAAACAGGCTCTTTATTTAATCTCTATCCATTAAACAACCTAGAACAAGCTCTCTAAATTTAATTCAATGGATGCATTACGATAAGAAAGATAGGTTGATCTAAGCAATAAAAACACAAGCTCGGATTATTTAATTTAGGTTGTATTCTCCAATTGCAATCTCTGATCACAATTTTGCTACTAAGGATTAGAAATTCAAGACAATTACGGATCAAGATTTCTAGTCTAGCAATAGACAACAACCAGATTATATTCAGTTGGCCATTCGAAATACAATCCAGCAAGCAATCATAAGCATTAGATATAGGAAAATACAAGCAAATTCAATTAGAGAATTGGATAACAACTTCTTGCACAATCAACTTACAAAAACCATATCAGGGCTTTGAAATCACCCTCAACCAATTCAGATTCAGTTACACATGTTTAAGAACGTGGTAAATACAATACAACATGGAGACATTCCAGAAAATGAAAGGGAAGGGAAAAACTTAGCAAATTTGATGTAATTCTCTTTGGATTGTAGTTCTTCCTCTTTCCAAGCTTCCTTTCTCCTTCAAAAACTCCAGGAGATGAAAGAATTCCAGAGCGGCAGCCTCCTCCACGTTCTCCCCTCTTCAAGTTATGAAAATAAAACCCTAAAATGTGTTTAAATACTCTGCTACAGTAACTTGATACAGTGCCCCGTATTTAATAACATGCTACAGTGATATATGGAATTACAAATATACACTTCTCATACCATTTTTATCACAACTTTCGGTACACTACATAAATTCGTGAACCGTAAATTTCTCCAGAAAATAGACTTCGAGAGCTTTTCAATGGTATATAGCATGTTATCCGGTTAATTGTATATCGATACAATCAACTCCAAGAAATTGGTTGACTAGCAGAGGTGAAAATGAAGGGTTTACTCCAATTTTGTGTAAGTTCCTCCAAAACTCCTACAAACATCAAAAACCACACAAAAACATAAAAATACCAAGGAATATAGCAAAGAAACATGGACGAATTGATATGAAAATGATATATAAATAGACACTTATCAAATTCCCCCACACTTAGACTTTGCTAGTCCTCGAGCAACTACGAAAATATGAAATAAAACTAAACCGAAACAGAATCAACAAAAAAATTAAAACACACAAATGCTTTTCAATAAGTTCGCTTCACTTCAATTCCTCAAGTGTGTGTGTGTAGAGCCATTCTCACCTAATCACTTGTAACCAGGATGATTTTATGCATAAAAATGAATCATATTTAATATTGAAGATGTGTGTATAAATGAACTCCATAGGCCTGCTTTCAAGTCACTCTCCACTAATGTAGACATGCACAACACCAAGGATCAAGTAGGACTTTATTAAGCTTGTAACGTTTGGCTTGGGTGAAGGTATGATAAAGGATCATAATTTGGCTCAAATCACCCACAAACACATAAATCATTCAAGACTATGTAGAGCTCAAGCCTATAACAAAACTTCATTTCAATTCACCAGGTTACTCCCCCAAACTTATTTAAAACACTCAATCTTTTTTTTTTTTGGCAGAAAACAAAAGAAAACTACACCCCCACACTTTGTTGTGTCATTCTTTTTTAAGAACACTTAAGGGTATAGATCTCTTATTCTTCTTCTTTTTTTTTCTTTTTTTCTTTTTTTTCTTCTTTTTTTTTTATTACACTTCCCCTCCCCCACACTTAAAACAACACATTGTCCTCAATGTGTAAGTACGTGGACGATAAGTACAGATTGTCTTTTTTTTCTTTTTTTTCTGTTTTTTACAAACATAATAGAACTCACTTGCATTGCTCATGACACATCCCAACCTCCTGTAACTTCCCAAAACCAGAACATAGCTCGGAATTTAATTGTGAATAATCTACATGCTCATAGGTAAGGGATAAACTGTTTGGAACAAATTCATTTGAGGTTAGGAAATCTTTTAGTGAGTTAACAAAGAAAAAGGCTTACAAAGGCTCAAAGGGGTAAATAGGGATCAATTTCAGTCAAGGTTGGCTATTAAGGCTCAAACGGTCCAAAGATGGCCTAAATCATTTCCCTAATGTTGCACAGCCTAGGATTTCGCCTCGAGTGACCATCAAAAAAGTTCTAGAATTCATTGAAATCTGAAGAAACATTTAAATTACATAAACTTTCTCTAAGTGAACAAATAACTCAATGATAATAGCTCAGTGTCTCAATGTTGCGCAAGGAATCAAAGGCAAAGCGAAAACCAATAAACATTTCAAGCACACAGATCCATGCATTATTTATCATTTTCTAAGAGTTATTCTGAATTCAATCATTATCTTATCATCGACCCACAAAATGCAAGAAAAGAGGTACGTGGCATTGTTAAACCTGAGTCAAGATTGTATATTTCAACAATCCTTAGGACCAGTAGCTCGCAGACTTAAGGTTTCCAGCCTATATACCTTTATTATGAAAGAACAAAACAAGAAACAAGATACTTCAAATAACATGAAATAAACAAACTACAGATTTATTTAGAGAGAATGCGTTTCAAGGGTTAAAGAAACCCCATATTCTGCCATTCTCAGGTTTTTCCACAATTGTTTTTTTTAAATCAAAAATGATAAAGATAAAAACACATAACAACTCTAAATTACGCAAAACTAAACTCACTCATAAAATAACAAAGTTCAACAAGTCAGCAAACAAAACAAGTTAGTTAGAATGGGTCTACAAAGTTTAGAAGTTAGCCTCCTTATTCAGCCATTATGGATTGAAGAGATCCAGAATGCGTTTCAAGAGAACTTAACTTTTTAAGCCACCACTCTAAAAACCGAGATTAGAAAATATTACCTGGGACGAAAGAAATAACCTGAAAAAGCTCAAAAGAAACGACATGAAAAATCTCACATAAACACACTAAAAAGAAAGCAAACAAAAACGAAGCAAACCAGCAAATAGAGATTACAGATGGAGGGTTAAATCCAGTTGACGCCTTTTGTTGCCTTCTCCAAACCAATTTATCCGAGCCATTGTTGGATCAGGTGAATAGACGAATTCTTGTAGTTTGTCAATTAACTCTCCTGCAGTTGAAGCTGTAACCAGCATTTGCCTTGCTGACGGTGAGATGAAATTTTTTGTCTACAGCTTGATCAAGAAAGGACAACAAACCATCAAAAAAATTATTAACATTTAACAAACCAATGGGTTTCCGATGGATGTTTAGCTGTGCCCAAGAGGTGATTTGAAATATCTCCTCTAATGTACCATAACCACCCGGCAAAGCTATAAATGCATCGGACTTAACAACCATATGTGCAATACGCTCATGCATACTAGAGACCTGTAACTCTTCCCCGATTGTGTTGCCTACGATATCTCGTACAGCTAATGGTTTAGGGATAATGCCGAGAACTTTGCTTCCTCCTAGGGATGCAGCTGTTGACACACACCCCATTAACCCAAGACTACCCCCTCCGTAAATCAAATGAATACCCCTCGCAGCTAATGTCCTACCAAGATCAAGAGCTGCTGTTGTAAACTCTCCATCTTTACCAAATTGCGATCCACAAAATACGCATATATTTTGGAATCGCCGAATTGGTGTTTTCTCCATTTCTACAAGTGCTCTAAACTTGTGTAAGACAATGATGCACGTTAGGTATTATGCGATTCAAGTGCAAGACAGGTTATAAAATGACATTTCCAAAATATGCAGCATGGATATATACACACGTAAAACTCTCAAATTTGACACATGGGACATAATTTCGGTGGGGGTTGCTCGATGCAGATTTATCGCCCCGAGATTTGAAAAAATAGATATGCTTTCGGCGGGGTTTGACAAAAACTACACACTTGTCGCCAGTGCATCTCCTTCATGTGCATGAAAAATTGGAGATAAAAACTTTCGGGGGGTTTGAAAAAAACCGCCACACTTGTCTCCCACGTGAAAGTATGCAAGAGTAAGAGATACTTTCGGCGGAGGTTGACAAAACATCCCACAATTGTCTTCCACGTGTGCTTATATCATGGGGTAGTCATCTGGTTGTCAAAAAGAAAACTTGAAATTAAAACAAACAAAATCAACAAACAACAACAACACAAAAACAACATTGATAACAGATCAAACGAAACAAGAAAAAAAATTCTACAACAACAACACACATTCAAATATACAAGTAGTTTTGATTGTGGCTCACATCTTCCTCTGGTTTTACGTCCAGTAACGGCTGAAACGCCTTCTATGAGTCGGGGATTTGCTTCCCATCCAGTTTTCTTATAAACTGGCAAAAAGGGTCATTTTTAGTCAGATTCCCTAGGACTTATAACACGACAAGTCATCACGAAATTGTGTCATAGATTTAAGCAATTCACGCTCGACAAGTTCCACAAGAATGTGACCGAGAGTTAACAAAAACATTATCTAACGACTCATTACTCAGACCATTCTTAATAAATGAGAGTTTATCTTCTCTATTCCTGGACACAATTCCTAATGAACGACAAGTCTGATTACAATTCCATTAGCACATTTATAACATACTTGTAACCTCTTCGCTCTTCGCCTCTTGGCGTAGTAGCTTTTCCCTAGACCAGGCATGTATTTTGCTAGATTAATATCAGGCTCACCGGACAATCTTACCTTGGCTTCGATAAACCATCGGATATCCGCAGGCATATTTCAGAAGCATCAAGCCCAAGTCTAGTATACGTACTTTATAAATTTTAAAACAGCATTTTGAAGGAGTGAAGGGAAATATTTACGAAGGTTCGATAGAAAGATATCAGCATCCATTGAGAGAATAAATGGAGAGAGATTACGATAATTACGGATGAGTTTGTTTCTCACAGATATGACGTTTCAAACCTGTGGCGAAGACTTCAAACTTCCGTTTGGATGTCTCCACAAGCTGCTGCACCAAATGAGCTCAAAGCACAGAGTAATCAAATTAAAAACATAAGAAAGGAAAAGAAAAGAGTAAAACGAACTAAAGACACAATAAAGAGATAACAACACAATAGCAAACAAAAGTAAAAAACAAGTAAAAAATATAAAAACAAATGAGACAGATGGCAAAGAGAGATAAAACATGATCAATTTGATGGCCTACGAAAGGAATCTCCTCGAGACACAAAAATCGATCATTATTACCTTATTTTATTTTTCTTTTCTTTTCTTTTATTTATTTTTTCAAAAAACATGGGTTGCCTCCCAATAAGCGCTTGGTTTAACGTCCTCAGCCCGACGTTTGTTCCATCATGGGAGGGTCCAATCTCTGCTGTGCTTCTCTAGTGGGCTTGGATCCTTTTTCCAACAAGAATTGTTGCATGCATATGGCTGGGCCTTGGATGTTATCAATCGTCCACCCAATATTTATTTTGTGATCTCTAAGTACTTGGATGAGTTTCTCTTCTTGTAGTGGTGCAAGGCCCATTTCTATTATAACTGGTAAAGAATCATTCTCACCTAAAAACACATGCCTCAAATAATCTGGAAGTAGCTTAAGCTCCAAGGTATTGGCTTTCATCACAGAAGGAAGAAGTTTCTCATTAGATAAAGGCAATTCAATGTACGAAACATCATACCTATTTGTGATTATAGCTATAGTCTCATCTAAGCATGCCATACCTTCCTCCATTTCTTTGGACACTTGTATCAACCTTCTTGGTTCTTTGGAATTTTCTGTCCCTATGTGCTCACTAATAGCCATTTCCAATCCATCCTTGCGAGTTAACTCAAAACATTGTTGTGGCAAAGAATCAATAATGTCAACTGCAAAAATAGATTGCAAGTCACTAGTGTACCTCATTGCCTCGAAAATATTGAAATGGATCACTTTGCCATCAAACTCCACGGTGAAAATGCAATCATGAACATCAATCTTGGTTTTAGCATTTTTCAAGGATGGTCTCCCTAAAAGAATCGGAGTTGGATTACGAGATGTCTCATCCTCTATTTTAAGGACATAGAAGTCTGCTGGGAAAACCAATTGATTCACCTGCACAAGCACATCTTCCACAACTCTTTTGGGATATGCATTAAAATATTTAGCAAGTTGAATGGTAATACCAGTTTTCACAAAAGTTTCAAGATTTAAAGAAGCATAAATAGAATATGGCATGACATTAATAGATGCTCCTAAATCTAACATAGCTCTTTCAAACTGGGTATTACCAATGGTGCATGGAATGGTGAACGTACCTGGATCTTTGCATTTCGGAGGAATTTTCTTGCAATACAGCTGAAACCCTCCCCCCACACTTCTTTTCTCATTTCTTTTAACTTTCTTTTGCTGGTGCATAACTCCTTGAGGACATTTTTGTATATGGGTACTTGCTCGGATAGCATCCAGAAGTGTATATTTCCTCTATTTTGTGAGAAGTGTTCCAGGATTTCTTGTTCTTGGCCTCTTCGA
Source organism: Boswellia sacra (assembly GCA_013180625.2). NCBI lineage: Eukaryota > Viridiplantae > Streptophyta > Magnoliopsida > Sapindales > Burseraceae > Boswellia > Boswellia sacra. Next base: position 20,320 of record SNVD02006244.1, read on the forward strand.
TTTTGCAATTACTAGGAAAATGGAGGATAACATATGAAGGATGGCGTTATAGGATTTACCTGAGAAGTCAGTGTTTTGTTCATGTGAGTGTGTCAGCTCTTCATCAGTTTGTGATTTCTTGGGCAGGAACATCTAATGTGCTCTTCATTTTGCAAAGTTATCGCCAATAATTCTCTCCTGGATTGATCACCGCTTGAGAAGATAATTTTTCTGAGTCTTGGCCCTCGAATTTGCTCATGCTAGTAGCCAATTGTCCATTTGATTTGCCAAGTTTTGGATACTTGCCCCAGTTTCCTGCTGGAATTGCATTGTGTTAGTGGCAAGTGCATTAACAATATCCTGGATAGACATACCCGAATTTTGTGAAGCTGGTTGCGGTGCTGGATGTGGCATTGGTGGTGGTTGCATTTGAAATGGTTGCTGCACTCTAGGTTGATTAAAACCTTGTGGCCGATTTGTTATGGCATTTGGGGCGATTGGTTGATGATTCCAGTAATTAAAATTAGGGTGATCTCCCCATTCGGCATTGTAAGTATTAGAGAAGGGATCATACCATTGCCTTGGTTGTCCTGGAAATCCACCCATGGCATTGGCTCGTTTCATATATTCTTCTTGTAAAGCTGGATACATGTCGATTGGATGCTCCATGGTGGAATATACCCCACATGCATAAGATTTCTGCATATCTCCTACAGCCATGTTTTCCACAAGAGAAGTTAACTCATAAAGTTGTTGTTCAATGTTTTTCGTAGTGCTTTACCCTCAATGTACTCTCCTGGTACTTGTGGCTCAAATCCGCACTGAATTTGATAGAAGTTTACTCTTGCCATGTTGTCTAAAACACAAACAATCAGAAAAGAAAAACAAACAAAAATATGATCAACAATGGAAACAAAATAACAAATCGATTAGATAATCAATCCCCGGCAACGGCGCCAAAAACTTGATGCGTTCGAAACTAGCAAGTATACTAGTCGCACAAGTAATAAAGTGATAAGTAAGATATCGTTTCCACGAGGATTGATTCTACTTGAATTTGTTATTTCCAGCAACAATAAACTAAACAGGGGGGGATTTTTGTTGAATGCTTTACTAAATGAAATAAGAATGCAAGTAAAGAATAACAAAACAGAAAGTAATTTTGAATGAAAAATCAATGGGAGAAAGCTGGTTAAGGGATCCTTCTCTACCACAAGATATGGATTTGCGAATTATTGTAGAATTGTCATCTAATTACAGCATTGAAGTTATCAACCGTAGATAATAACAAGCTCTATTACCCCAATCTTTCCTTACTTTGTTGTTAAATAAAACCAGCTCTTTATTTAATCTCTATCCATTAAACAACCTAGAACAAGCTCTCTGAGTTTAATTCAATGGATGCATTATGATAAGAAAGATAGGTTGATCTAAGCAATAAACACACAAGCTCGGATTATTTAACTTAGTTTATATTCTCCAATAGTAATCTCTGATCACAATTTTGCTACTAATGATTAGAAATTCAAGACAATTACGGATCAAGATTTCTAGTCTAGCAATAAATCACAACCAGATTATATTCAGTTTGCCACTCAAATACAATCAGCAAGCAATCATAAGCATTAAATATGGGAGAATACAAGCAACTTCAATTAGAGAATTGGATAACAATTCCTTACACAATCAACTTACAAAAACCATAGCAGGGGCTTTGAAATCACCCTCAACCAATTCAGATTCAGTTACACATGTTTAAGAACATGGTACATACAATACAACATGGAGACATTCCAGAAAATGAAAGGGAAGGGAAAAACTTAGCAAATTTGATGTAATTCTCTTTGGATTGTAGTTCTTCCTCTTTCCAAGCGTCCTTTCTCCTTCAAGAACTCCAAGAGATGAAAGAATTCCAGAGCTTCAGCCTCCACCACGTTCTCCCCTCTTCAAGTTATGAAAATAAAACCCTAAAATGTGTTTAAATACTCTCCTACAGTGACTTGCTACAGTGCCCCGTATTATACATGCTACAGTGACTTGTGGAATTATATTTCTATACATCTCACACTGTTTTGATTACAACTTTTGGTACACTGAATGGATTTATACACCGTAAATTTCTCCAGAAAATAGACTTCGAGAGCTTTCCAACGGTATATAACATGTCATCGGGTTCATTGTATCTCAATACAATTAAATCCGAGAAGATCACTGACTAGCAGAGGTGAAAATGAAGGGTTTTACTCCATTTTTGTGCAAGTTGCTCCAAAACTCTACAAACATCAAAACCACACAAAAACATAAAAATACCAAGGAATATAGCAAAGAAACATGGACGAATTGATATGAAAAATGATGGATATTAGACACCTATGCAGAAGCCAAGGTGCGGATTGTCCGGTGAGCCTGACATTAATCTCGCAAAATTCATGCCTGGTCTAGGAAAGAGCTACTACGCCAAGAGGCGAAGAGCGGAAAGGTTACAAGTATGTTATAAATGTGCTAGATGGAATTGTAAACAGACTTGTCGTTCATTAGGTTTTGCGTCCAGGAATAGAGAAGATAAACTTTCATTTATTAAGAATGGTTTGAGTAATGAGTCGCTGGATAATGTTTTGTTAACTCTCGAGTCACATTCTTGTGGACTTGTTCAGCGTGAATTGCTTAATCTATGGACACAAATTCGTGATGAATTGCAGTTTTATAGTCTAGGGAATCTGACTAAAAACGACCCTGTTTGCCAGTTTATAAGAAACTGGATGGGAAGCAAATCCCCGACTCATAGAAGGCGTTTCAGCCGTTACTGGACGTAAAACCAGAGGAAGATGTGAGCCACAATCACAACTACTTGTATATTTGAATGTGTGTTGTTGTTGTTGTAGATTTTTTTTTCTTGTTTCGTTTGATCTGATTATCAATGTTGTTTTTGTGTTGTTGTTGTTTGTTGATTTTGTTTGTTTTAATTTCAAGTTTTCTTTTGACAAACCATATGACTACCCTATGGCATAAGTACACGTGGGAGACAAGTGTGGAGGTTTTGTCAACCTCCACCGAAAGTGTATCTCTATTTTTTATGCTTCACGTGGGAGACAAGTGTGGGGGTTTTGTCAACCCCCGCCGAAAGTGTATCTCATTTTCCATGCTTCACGTGGGAGACAAGTGTGTAGGTGATAAGTGTCTATTTATATATCATTTTCATATCAATTCGTCCATGTTTCTTTGCTATATTCCTTGGTATTTTTATGTTTTTGTGTGGTTTTTGATGTTTGTAGGAGTTTTGGAGGAACTTACACAAAATTGGAGTAAACCCTTCATTTTCACCTCTGCTAGTCAACCAATTTCTTGGAGTTGATTGTATCGATATACAATTAACCGGATAACATGCTATCTACCATTGAAAAGCTCTCGAAGTCTATTTTCTGGAGAAATTTACGGTTCACGAATTTATGTAGTGTACCGAAAGTTGTGATAAAAATGGTATGAGAAGTGTATATTTGTAATTCCATATATCACTGTAGCATGTTATTAAATACGGAGCACTGTAGCAAGTACTGTAGCAGAGTATTTAAACACATTTTAGGGTTTTATTTTCATAACTTGAAGAGGGGAAAACGTGGAAGGAGGCTGCATTTCTGGATTTCTCTCATCCCTTGTAGTTCTTGAAGGAGAAAGAAGATTTTGAAAGAGGAGGAACTACAATTCCAAGAAGATTCATCTACAAAGAAGATTTTCAAGAATTTGCTAAGTTCTTTCTTTCCTTTTCAATTCTGGAATTTCTCTGTATTGTATTTGTTATTCTGATTGAATATGTGTAACTAAATTTGAATTGGTTGAGGGTGATTTCAAAGCCCTTGATATGGATTTTGTGATTTGATTGTGTAAGAAATTGTTATCCAATTCTCTAATTGAAGTTGCTTGTATTTTCCCATATCTAATGCTTATGATTGCTTACTGATTGTATTTGGAATGGCCAACTGAATATAATCTGTTGTTGTCTATTGCTAGATTAGAAATCTTTATCCGTAATTGTCATGAATTTCCAATCATTAGTAGCAAAATTGTGATCAGAGATTGCAATTGGAAAATACAGCCTAGGTTAAATAATCCGAACT
>SNVD02006245.1:0-24238 GCA_013180625.2 Boswellia sacra
AAAGGTTGTAAGAGGCATCACCCCTACATCTCCTTTGCCTATTGTCATCACTCTCTCACCCCTAATTGCATCTCCACCAGCTCTATCATTTTTGCTGCATACCATCCTAGTAGAACCGCCACCACCACCACCACTATAGCTATTGGTATCATTAAACAATTTTTTTGATAAAATTTAGCAGAATCATAAAACAAAATTTGATCATTAATTCTTCATTATGATGCTATTTATATAATTAAAGAGCGTACCTAGTGCTTCAAACTACTCCATCTTCCAAGCTATGACTCTAAAGCACTCTACACAAGAAGAGGTATGTGGTCTACTTAGATTCTACAAGAAAAACCAAAAGAAATTAATAAAGAGATTGAATAAACCAATCTAGAAAAAGTTAAGACTTTTCTCTCTACTATTTATTTTTTTCTCTATTCTTTTCTCTCCTTCCCCTCTCTAGATTTCATGCGAACTCCTCTCTATGTAATATTACATTTTCAATTTTTTTGTTTATATTTATTAAACCAAAACCAACGTAATTAATTAATGAGAGGTTCATGTTTCACTCCTAATAACTTAGGTAAGCTGTATCCCACTAGAATCCTAATTAAATAGGATAATCACTATTAACTTATCCGATTAGGTAAAAAAGAAATATAATTACTAATTATTAATAAAATAATATCCTAGTAATTATCATTTCAAAATTGGAGTCTAAGTCAATTTGGGCTTAACTTTTATTTATCAATAAAAGCCCAATAAATGTGTAATAACTTTTTGTTAGCTAGCCCAGTGATAGCTCAAATAATTAAGCCTAATGCAACTTATCTCATAATTAATTAGACGTAATTATTAATCTTGTTGCCCTTCCACTATGAGCTCAAGAATAAACTCTAAAATCTATGAACAAATTATAAGAAGCTTATAATTTAATTAATTTTATGTGGTAAAGCCAAAACCAAAACCCATGTCACACCAATACCATATAAATACCTCTCTACATGTGATGCGTTCGAAACTAGCAAGTATACTAGTCGCACAAGTAATAAAGTGATAAGTAAGATATCGTTCCCACGAGGATTGATTCTAATTGAATTTGTTATTTCCAGCAACAATAAACTAAACAGGGGGGGATTTTTGTTGAATGCTTCACTAAATGAAATAAGAATGCAAATAAAGAATAACAAAACAGAAACTAATTTGAATGAAAGATCAATGAGAGACACTTGGTTAAGGGTTCTTTCTCTGCCACAAGATATGAATTTGTGAATTAACATAAAATTGTCATCCAATAACAGCATTGAAGTTATCAACCGTAGATAACAACAAGCTCTGTTACCCCAATCTTTCCTTACTTTGTTGTTAAATAAAACAAGCTCTTTATTTAATATCTATCCATTAAACAACCTAGAACAAGCTCTCTAAATTTAATTCAATGGATGCATTACGAAAAGAAAGACAGGTTGATCTAAGCAATAAACACACAAGCTCGGATTATTTAACTTATGTTATATTCTCCAATTGTAATCTCTGATCACAATTTTGCTACTAATGATTAGAAATTCAAGACAATTACGGATCAAGATTTCTAGTCTAGCAATAGACAACAACCAGATTATATTCAGTTGGCCATTCTAAATACAATCAGCAAGCAATCATAAGCATTAGATATAGGAAAATACAAGCAACTACAATTAGAGAATTGGATAACAACTTCTTGCACAATTAACTTACAAAAACCATATCAGGGGCTTTGAAATCACCCTCAACCAATTCAGATTCAGTTACACATGTTTAAGAACGTGGTAAATACAATACAACATGGAGACATTCCAGAAATTGACAGGGAAGGGAAAAACTTAGCAAATTTGATGTAATTCTCTTTGGATTGTAGTTCTTCCTCTTCCTAGCTTCCTTTCTCCTTCAAGAACTCCAAGAGATGAAAGAATTCCAGAGCTGAAGCCTCCACCACGTTCTCCCCTCTTCAACTTATCAAAATAAAACTCTAAAATGTGTTTAAATACTCTGCTACAGTGACTTGCTACAGTGCCCCGTATTATACATGCTACAGTGCGTGTGGAATTATATTTCTATACATCTCACACTGTTTTGATTACAACTTTTGGTACACTGAATGGATTTATAAACCGTAAATTTCTCCAGAAAATAGACTTCGAGAGCTTTCCAACGGTATATAATATGTTGTCGGGGTCATTGTATATCAATACAATTAAATCCGAGAAGATCACTGACTAGCAGAGGTGAAAATGAAGGGTTTTACTCCATTTTGTGCAAGTTGCTCCAAAATTCCTACAAACATCAAAACCACACAAAAACATAAAAATACCAAGGAATATAGCAAAGAAACATGGACGAATTGATATAAAGTAATACATAAATAGACACCTATCAAATTCCCCCACACTTAGACTTTGCTAGTCCTCGAGCAACTAAATGATACGAAACAAAACTAAACCGAAACAGAATCAGAGAAAAATTAAAACACACCAATGCTTCAACTTGCAAATAGGCCTCAAAGATTGTACTTAATTATAACCCAAGGAAAACTTCAAAATAATGCACTTGATCACGAATTTTATCTCAAAGATTAGTTTCGCTTCAATTCAATTCCTCAAGTGTGTGTGTGTAGAGCCATTCTCACCTAATCACTTGTAACCCGGATGAGTTTATGCATAAAATGAATCATATTTAATATTGAAGATGTGTGTATAAATGAACTCCATAGGCCTGCTTTTCAAGTCACTCTCCACTAATGTAGACATGCACAACACCAAGGATCAAGTAGGACTTGATTAAGCTTGTAACGTTTGGCTTGGGTGAAGGTATGATAAAGGATAATAATTTGGCTCAAATCACCCACAAACACATAAATCATTCAAGACTATGTAGAGCTCAAGCCTATAACAAAAATTCATTTCAATTCACCAGGTTACTCCCCCAAACTTATTTAGAACACTCAATCTTTTTTTTTTTTTTTTGCAGAAAAAAAAGAAAATTACACCCCCACACTTTGTTGTTTCATTCTTTTTAAGAACACTTTTTTTCTTTTTTTTATTACACTTCCCCTCCCCCACACTTAACCAACACATTGTCCTCAATGTGTAAGTACGTGGACGATAAGTACAGATTGGCTTTTTTTCTTTTTTCTTTTTTTTTACAAACACAATATAACTCACTTGCATTGCTCATGACACATCCCAACCTCCTCTAACTTCCCAAAACCAGAACATAGCTCAAAATTTAATTACGAATGATCTACATGCTCGTAGGTAAGGGATAAACTGTTTGGACCAAATTCATTTGAGGTTAGGAAATCTTTTAGTGAGTTAACAAAGAAAAAGGCTTACAGAGGCTCAAAGGGGTAACTAGGGATCAATTTCAGTCAAGGTTGGCTATTAAGGCTCCAACGGTCCAAAGATGGCCTAAATCATTTCCCCAATGTTGCACAGTCTAGGATTTCGCCTCGAGTGACCATCAAACAAGTTCTAGAATTCATTGAAATCTGATGAAACATTTAAATTACATAAACTTTCTCTAAGTGAACAAATAACTCAGTGATAATAGCTCAGTGCTCAGTGTTGCGCAAGGAATCAAAAGCAAAGCGAAAACCAATAAACATTTCAAGCACACAGATCCATGCATCTGTCTCTTATACACATCTAGATGTGTATAAGAGACAGACACAGATCCATGCATCATTTATCATTTTCCAAGAGTTTTTCTTAATTCAATCATTATCTTATCATCGACCCACAAAATGCAAGAAAAGAGGTACGTGGTGTTGTTACACCTGAGTCAAGATTGTATATTTCAACAATCCTTATGACCAGTAGCCCGCAGACTTAAGGTTTCCAGCCTATATACCTTTATTATGAAGAACAAAACAAGAAACAATACACTTCAAACAACATGAAATAAACAAACTACAAAGTTATTAAGGAAGAATGCGTTTCAAGGGTTAAGAAAACCCCATATTCTGCCATTCTCAGGTTTTTCCACAATGTTTTTTTTTTCGAATCGAAACTGATAAAGAAAAAAAAACACAACAACTCTAAATTACACAAAACTAAACTTACTCATAAAATAACAAAGTCCAACAAGCCAGCAAACAAAAACAAGTCAGTTAGAATGGGTCTAAAAAGTTTAGAAGTTAGCCTCCTTATTCAGCCATTATGGATTGAAGAGATCCAGAATGCGTTTCAAGAGAACTTGAACTTTTTAAGCCACCACTCTAATAACCGAGATTAGAAAATATTACCTGGGACGAAAGAAATAACCTGAAAAGCTCAAAAAAAATGACATGAAAAATCTTAAATAAACACACTAAAAAGAAAGTAAACAAAAACGAAGCAAACCAGCTAATAGAGATTACAGATGGAGCGTTAAATCCAGTTTACGTCTCTTATTGCCTTCTCCAAACCAATCAATCCGAGCTGTTGTTGGATCAGGCGAATAGACGAATTCTTGTAGTTTGTCAATTAACTCCCCTGCCGTTGAAGCTGTAACAAGGATTTGCCTCGCTGATGGTGAGATAAAATTTTTTTCTACAGCTTGATCAAGAAAAGACAACAAACCATCAAAAAAGTTATTGACATTTAACAAACCAATGGGTTTTTTATGGATGTTTAGCTGTGCCCAAGAGGTGATTTGAAATATCTCCTCTAATGTGCCATAACCACCGGGTAAAGCTATAAATGCATCGGACTTAACAACCATATGTGCAATACGCTCATGCATGCTAGAGACTTGTAACTCTTCCCCGATTGTGTTGCCTACGATATCTCGTACAGCTAATGGTTTAGGGATAATGCCGAGAACTTTGCTCCCTCCTAGGGATGCAGCTGTCGACACACACCCCATTAACCCAAGACTACCCCCTCCATAAATCAAATTAATACCCCTCGCAGCTAATGTCCTACCAAGATCAAGAGCTGCTGTGGTAAACTCTCCATCTTTACCAAATTGCGATCCGCAAAATACGCATATATTGCGGAATCGCCGAATTGGTGTTTTCTCCATTTCTACAAGTGCTCTAATCTTGTGTAAGACACGTTAGATATTATGCTTTTCAATTGCAAGACAGGTTATGGAATGACATATGAAAATATGCAGAATGTATATATACACCCATAAAACTCTCAAATTTTGACACATGGGGACATACTTTCGGTGGGGGTTGCTCGATGCAGATTTATCGCCCCAAGATTTGAAAAAATGAGATATGCTTTCGGCGGGGTTTGACAAAACCTACACACTTGTCTCCCACGTGAAGCATGAAAAATGGAAATATACTTTCGGTGGGGTTTGACAAAACCGCCACACTTGTCTCCCACGTGAAGCATAAAAAATAGAGATACACTTTCGGTGGAGGTTGACAAAACCTCCACACTTGTCTCCCACGTGTACTTATGCCATAGGGTAGTCATATGGTTTGTCAAAAAGAAAACTTGAAATTAAAACAAACAAAATCAACAAACAACAACAACACAAAAACAACATTGATAATCAGATCAAACGAAACAAGAAAAAATTTCGACAACAACAACACACATTCAAATATACAAGTAGTTGTGATTGTGGCTCACATCTTCCTCTGGTTTTACGTCCAGTAACGGCTGAAACGCCTTCTATGAGTCGGGATTTGCTTCCCATCCAGTTTTCTTATAAACTGGCAAACAGGGTCGTTTTTAGTCAGATTCCCTAGACTATAACACTGCAATTCATCACGAAATTGTGTCCATAGATTAAGCAATTCACGCTGAACAAGTCCACAAGAATGTGACTCGAGAGTTAACAAAACATTATCCAGCGACTCATTACTCAAACCATTCTTAATAAATGCAAGTTTATCTTCTCTATTCCTGGACGCAAAACCTAATGAACGACAAGTCTGGTTACAATTCCATCTAGCACATTTATAACATACTTGTAACCTTTTCGCTCTTCGCCTCTTGGCGTAGTAGCTCTTTTCCTAGACCAGGCATGTATTTTGCGAGATTAATGTCCGGCTCACCGGACAATCTCACCTTGGCTTCGATAAGCCATCGGATATCAGCAGGCACATTTAGGAGCATCAATGCCCAAAGTCTAGTCATCCGTACTTTATAAATTTTAAACACAGCATTTTGAGGAAGTGAAGGGAAATATTTACGAAGGTTCGATAGAAAGATATCAGCATCCATTGAAGAGAAGAAAAGGAGAGATATTACCGATAATGCGATTGAGTTTGTTCTTCTCCCAGATATGCACGTTTCAAACCTTCGAACAATGGCTTCAACTCCCGTTTGAATGTTTCCTCAAGCTGCTGCACAAATGAACTCGAAGCACGGAATAATCAAATTAACAAAAGAAAGGAAAAGAAAAGAGCAGAAATGAAACTAAAGGCACATAAAAGAGATAACAACACGATAGCAAACAAAAGTAAAAAAACAAGTAAAAAAAAAATATAAAAACAAATAAGACAGATGGCAAAGAGAGATAAAACCTGATCAATTTGATGGCCTACGAAAGGAATCTCCTCGAGACATAAAAATCGATCATTATTACCTTATTTTATTTTTCTTTTCTTTTTTTTTATTTTTCAAAAACATTGGGTTGCCTCCCAATAAGCGCTTGGTTTAACGTCCTCAGCCCGACGTTGGTTCCATCATGGGAGGATCCAATCTTCGTTGTGCTTCTCTAGTGGGCTTGGATCCTTTTTTCCACAAGAAATGGTGCACGCATATGGCTGGGCCTTGGATGTGAGCACTTGTCCACCCAATAGCCGTTTTGTGGTCTGTAAGTATTTGGACGAGTTTCTCTTCTTGTATTCGTGCAAGGCCCATTTCTATTATAATTGGCAAAGGATCATTCTCACTCAAGAATCCATGCCTCAAATGATCTGGAAGAAGCTTAAGCTCCAAGGCAGGGGCTGTCATCACATAAGGAAGAATTTTTTCATTAGACAAAGGAAATTGAATGTACGAAACATCATACCTGTTTGTGATTATAGCTATAGTCTCATCTAAGGATGCCATAGCTTCCTCCATTTCTTTGAACACTTGTATCAACCTTCTTGGTTCTTTGGAATTTTCGGTCCCTATGTGCTCACTCATTGCCTCGAAAATATTAAAACAGATCACTTTGCCATCAAACTCCATGGTGAAAGTGCGATAATGAACATCAATCTTGATTCTAGCAGTTTTCGAGAATGGCCTCCCTAAAAGAATCGGTGTTGGATTAGGAGATGTCTCATCCTCTATTTTAAGGACATAGAAGTCTGCTGGAAAAACCAATTGATTCACCTGCACAAGCACATCTTCCACAACTCTTTTGCGATATGCATTAAAATGATCAGCAAACTGAATGGTAATACTAGTTTTCGCAAAAGGTCCAAGATTTAAAGAAGCATAAATAGAATATGGCATGACATTAATAGATGCTCCTAAATCTAATATAGCTCTTTCAAACTTGGTATTACCAATGGTGCATGGAATGATGAACGTACCTGGATCTTTGCATTTTGAGGAATTTTTCTTTGCAATACAGCTGAAACATTTTCCCCCACACTTACTTTCTCATTTCCCTTCAACTTTCTCTTGTTGGTGCATAACTCCTTGAGAAATTTTGTACAACAAGGTACTTGCTCGATAGCATCCAGAAGTGGTATATTTACCTCGATTTTGTGAGAAGTTTCCAGGATTTCTTGTTCTTGTTCCTCCTTCGATTTTGCAAATCTACTAGGAAAAAGTGGAGGAGAAACATATGAAGGAATGGGAGTTATAGGATTTACCTGAGAAGTCAGTGTTTTGTTCATGGTGGAAGTGGTGTCATCTCCTTCATCAGTTTGTGATTTCTTTGGCAGGACATCTAATTGCTCTTCATTTTGCAAAGTTATCGCACAAGAATTCTCTCTTGGATTGATCACCGTTTGACAAGATAATTCTTCTGAGCCTTGGCCCTCGTATTTGCTCATGCTAGTAGCCAGTTGTTCCATTTGATTTACCAGGTTTTGGATACTTGCCCCAGTTTCCTGCTGGAATTGCATTGTGTTAGTGGCAAGTTCATTAACAATATCCTGGAGTGACATACCTGAGTTTTCTGGAGCTGGTTGTGGTGCTGGTTGTGGCATTTTTGGTGGTTGCATTTGAAAAGGTTGCTGCACTCTAGGTTGATTGAAACCTTGTGGCCGATTTGGTATCACATTCGGAGTGATTGGTTGATGATTCCAGTAACTAAAATTATGTTGATCTTCCCATCCAGCATTGTAAGTGCTAGAGAAAGGATCATACCATTGCCTCGTTTGTCCTGGAAATCCACCCATGGCATTGGCTTGTTCCATATATTCTTCTTGTAAAGTTGGATACATGTCGATTGGATGCTCCATTGTAGAATATATCCCACATTCATAAGATTTTTGCATATCTCCTACAGCCATGTTTTCCACAAGAGAGGTTAGCTCAGAAAGTTGTTGTTCAATGTTCGGAGTGCTTACCTCATTTACTCTCCATGGTACTTGTGGCTCAAATCCGCTACTGAATTGATAGAAGTTTACTGCCATGTTGTCTAAACACAAACAATCAGAAAAGAAAAACAAAGAAAATATGAATCAACAATGAAAACAAAATAACAAATCGATTAGAAAATCAATCCCCGGCAACGGCGCCAAAAACTTGATGCGTTCGAAACTAGCAAGTATACTAGTCGCACAAGTAATAAAGTGATAAGTAAGATATCGTTCCCACGAGGATTGATTCTAATTGAATTTGTTATTTCCAGCAACAATAAACTAAACAGGGGGGGATTTTTGTTGAATGCTTTACTAAATGAAATAAGAATGCAAGTAAAGAATAACAAAACAGAAAGTAAATTTGAATGAAAAATCAATGGGAGAAAGCTGGTTAAGGGATCCTTCTCTACCACAAGATATGGATTTGCGAATTAATTGTAGAATTGTCATCCAATTACAGCATTGAAGTTATCAACCGTAGATAACAACAAGCTCTGTTATCCCCAATCTTTCCTTACTTTGTTGTTAAATAAAATAGGCTCTTTACTTAATCTCTATCCATTAAACAACCTAGAACAAGCTCTCTAAATTTAATTCAATGGATGCATTATGAAAAGAAAGACAGGTTGATCTAAGCAATAAACACACAAGCTCGGATTATTTAACTTAGGTTATATTCTCCAATTGCAATCTCTGATCACAATTTTGCTACTAATGATTAGAAATTCAAGACAATTACGGATCAAGATTTCTAGTCTAGCAATAGACAATATCCAGATTATATTCAGTTGGCCACCCAAATACAATCCAGCAAGCAATCATAAGCATTAAATATGGGAAAATACAAGCAACTTCAATTAGAGAATTGGATAACAATTCCTTGCACAATCAACTTACAAAAACCATATCAAGGGCTTTGAAATCACCCTCAACCAATTCAGATTTAGTTACACATATTCAGAAGAACGTGGTAAATACAATACAATATGGAGACATTCCAGAAAATGAGAGGGAAGGGAAAACTTAGCAAATTTGATGAAATCTCTTAGGATTTGTAGTTCTTCCTCTTTCCAAGCCCTTCTCTTCAAGAATCTAGAGATAAGAGAAGGAGAAATCCAAAGATGCAGCCTCCTCCACGTTCTCCCTCTTCAAGTTATGAAAATAAAACCCTAAAATGTGTTTAAATACTCTGCTACAGTGACTTGCTACAGTGCCCCGTATTATACATGCTACAGTGACTTGTGGAATTATATTTCTATACATCTCACACTGTTTTGATTACAACTTTTGGTACACTGAATGGATTTATAAACCGTAAATTTCTCCAGAAAATAGACTTCGAGAGCTTTCCAACGGTATATAATATGTCATCGGGTTCATTGTATATCAATACAATTAAATCCGAGAAGATGGTTGACTAGCAGAGGTGAAAATGAAGGGTTTTACTCCATTTTTGTGCAAGTTGCTCCAAAACTCCTACAAACATCAAAACCACACAAAAATATAAAAATACCAAGGAATATAGCAAAGAAACATGGACGAATTGATATAAAAGTAATACATAAATAGACACCTATCAACATGATATCCATAATTAAAACTGGAAGTATATTTACTGTCATACCCTTTTAATTATATTTTGTATCATAAAGTCACTAATTTCTCTAATGATTATTTTATACGTATCTATACTTCTGAAATAATTTACAAATAAACGTTAATTCTTAATAAACTCTTCATTAAGAATATTCCGGCCTAAGATTTAATAACCAAGTACTTAAATTAGCTATAGGGAATATCAACTTCTCCAATAGGAGTTATAGATTCTATATTATGAATATATGTTCGTATAAATCATAATCTTATATTTCCAAAATAGGGAGGTTTTGATTTTAAATAAAATCTCACCCGTAATAGCTCAAAAAATACAAGACACGAATATGAGTTCATTACTCACTCAGGATTAAAAGTATTATATTATCGGTGCCTATGAGATTTAATTTATGCGACAGTTCTTATATCTTAATTAAATCTCATGGAGGTCCTATTCCATGCAAATTAGTTATACTTGTATTCTTATTTAGAGTCAACACTTCAATGATTAAGACAAATCATTCATCAATATGAAATATGAAAAACACAATCTTGCAAGGCAAAATGTCAACTTTACTTATTGATTGTGAACAAACTTTATAGTCATAAGCGTCCTGTGAATTACGCCTTTTTTATATTGTTGGTGTTAACATGTGACATTCTTGTATGTGCCACGCACATGAGAATTTTGGACCAACTTATGATAAAAACATTGTGTTATATTATTTCTTATTTACTGTTTCTAAAAGCTTATTTTAGGAAGTATTTGATTTATATTGAATATCTCTTTAAATTAGGACATTATTGATGTATCCTAGTTGAATTAGGAGTATATTTATTTGTATCCTATTCCTTTTAGGAGATTACTTATATCACTTCCTAAAGTATTGTTCTTTATCCTAATTGAGTTTGATTCATATTCTACAGCATTTTGGAGAGATAGCACAATCGGGTATCACACTGTATATAACATTATTTTACATAACTTACATGGGTGTGAATGTTACGACATTTCAAGATTTAATTTAGAGGAGACCCTCAACGCAAAATTGGAATGCTTCTTTGATTTGTCTTATGAGTGTTTTATTCATGTATGAGAACTTGTGATCGTGCATGAATCTTGGTTAGGTCTGTTTGAATTAGTAGTCACTTAAGATAACTTGCGGGTTGGGTGTTTATGTAATTCAGTGTCAGATATTATTGTTACAGTTTACTTAACAATGTGTTGTTAAGTTGTCAATGACATAGAGTGGGCAGTGTCACTAGAGTTTCAGATCTTGACAAGATTTTGTTTTACAAAGATTAGGTCACTGTGTGAGGGTGAGTCAGCATGGTAAACGATCCGAAACATTGTATAAACAATAACTTAGTAAATTGTAGCTCTAAGGTGTCCGTGGATGTAGGTTTTATAACTGAACCGCGTAAAATCCTCCTGTGCCATTTTACTTCACAATTTATAGTTATATTACACATAACTGTATACTTTCAGATTTTACATATATGATTAAACAAACCACATAAAAAATTCACATACAGTATAATTATAAGACATTAAATTGCAATTTGCTCAAATAAATTTATTTATTTATCAGAAAAATTGATTACAATTATCTGCTTTAAGGGCATATATCTAACAATAGCATCGCCATACTCCTATGGCCTTTAAATCACAATCACCACCACCACCACTAATCACAAATCGCTCCTCATCATCACCACCACTAATGCCAACCTATAGATTATCATTGAAACAGCACCAGAAAATTGAAAAAAAATAGATAATTGAAAAAAAATCCAAAACACAAATAAGTACCTAGCTCGACACCAAATAATTGGAAAAAAGAGAGTGAACCATAACACCATAGAATTGTTGGCCTTCGTAGTAAACAATAATTGCCAAAAACTACAACAAACCCCAGTGACCTGTAACAAACACTAAACCACCATGAACCCCTACAGCAAAAAGACATGTTAACTTGTCTCCATTTCGTTCCTATCCAACAGCTGAGCCATCAAATCCATCATCTTTTTATTATCCTCCATCCTCTCGAGCAACCCGATGTTCCTCTCATTCTCCTCCCCTGCTCCTGACACCTCACTTTCTTTCTTGACCACTTCCCGGTCTTCAACTTAATTGGTTTCCACAACCTCTTGTTCTTCCTCTGCTATGTCATTGTTTTGATCGTTCTTCACAATTTCCTTATTATCATCCACAACTTCAACATTTTCTTTTGAACACTCTATCGTAGTTACCGTCTGTTCAACCATTTTTACAACATTTTCACCATTATCATTGTCATTACTATAAGCAACAATGTCGGAGCTTCTTGTAACGATATTGCTTTCTTAATAATAGTCTTTCTGCTCTCCCAAAATCCAAAATCAACTCTAACTGAATCCAATTTAAAAAGAAACTCGTGAACATCTCGTCAACTCTCAACCTCTCTTTAGCATTTCTTTAGATCAAATCAATGGTCTCTTACTTAGCCAACTCGCTCGATCTCCGCCACTTGGCTTCTAATCTCCACAATCTTCTTCATGCTTTTCCTGAATAGGAATCCTCGAAAAACCTTATGGATCTTGATGATCAAAGTGGATCTATCCACCACTAGCTGCTCTGAATGGACAGTGGAAAGGGATTTCTCTCACAGTCGGAGCTTTGCAAGGGCAGTGTTTATGCAATTTGAATGGTGGCTATGTAAGATTTGGGGACTTAGGTTTCCAAGTGATAGAGAAAAAATGAGATTAAGAATGGAAAAATAACGGTAAAAGTGATTTTTCAATCTTTCTGTTAAAATAGAATTGGATGAAATCCGTTAGCTTGGACCTAGACGATACTAAAATGCAAACGATAGGGACTGTGTTGATATATTTGTATTTGAGGCTTTCCGCCGAACAATAGGGCAAACCATAAGGATGGTTTTGATAATATCCCATTTATTTTAGATTAAAAAATGTACAAGAGGAGGTTCGAATTTAATACTATAACAACCAAGCCAATTGATTACTTATTATATGTCTTATAAAACCTAAACCATATCGTGTTTAAATTTGTAAGCATACTACAAACTATGATTTGAACCTGGTCATGAAAAAAAAATCGACATAATGAATATAAGGGACAAGATTTTTGCACCTCTATAAATCGGTTGGTTCTTAATATTATTAAAATCAGGGATAATTATTATATATGTCCCTTAAGGTTTTAAGAGAAAAAAAGGATGATCATTCTTAGTTTTAAACAATGTATAATTTGTGTCCTATCAAGAGGTGACAAACGTTAATTGAAACTAAAAGAGTTGTTTGACTTTGTTCTGGCCATGATGGACATTAATAGTTTAAAGTACCCTTTTTTAAAGAAATAAAGTTGACCAAGCCAAATCATAAACCAAAAAAAATAAATAAATAAAATTAATTAGAAAAAACTCTCTCTCTCTCTCCTCCATCTTCCTCTTTCCTTCTAACTTCTCCCACTTGTACACAATCACCACGACGTTTCTATGTCAACTGCACTTCTTACTCTTCTCCACATTTCTTTACACCATTATCACTGGGACAACAAATATATGAGAGATTTTGCTTTTCATTTCAAATCCAAAGACTAAATTTCTTAAAAAAATTGAAAATTTATAAAAAAAAACAATTAAGAAGAAAATCTTCCCGCAACATCAACTCAAGTTAAGTGGTAGAAACAACAACCTAAAGACCTATTTTGCTCTAGAAGTCCAAAAATATACTCATAGAAACAAATCTAAATAAGCCAATCACATCGATAAATTAAGAAAACAATTAGGAGAACACTGCTATAGATACATAGATCACTAATTTGTGTAAAAGGAAACCTAAAATTTAACTTAAACCAAATCTCATGGGGAATGAGGTTTCTCAAATTAAAAGAAAGTAAGCGAGATGTAAATAAAGAAAATGAGAGAAAAGAATAGAAGAAATTGAGGAAGAAATTGAGTGAAATTTGAGCAAAAAATTAATCTTTGTTCAAAAGATCAAAAATAGATATTCAACAACCTGAGATGTATAAATTAACTAATGAGATATATAAATTAACTAATGAGACTTAATTATAGTGCTAACATACATAACTTGATTAGGGAATATATTTCTATTAGGAAATAGAATATAATCCCCATTAAACTAGAAAATATCAAAAATAACTTTTAAGTAATATAGTAAACCGATAATTAGGAAAATAACTCAAATTAGGATTACTTTCATTAAGAAGTCATCCGTAATTTATTAAAACCCTAAAATTAAATAGAAAACTCTAATTTTATTCCTAATAGGTATTACATTAATTTTCTCTATTGTAAGAGTCATTTTCTTTTTATTTATGCTTTATTTTGCTTATATTCTTTATTTTTATGCCTTTTACTTTTAAGCACTTAATTTACGTTCTTGTGCATGTCTTGTCTTCTCCCCTGTTCTTTCATTTGAGTTTGATAGGTGAATGTGTGCCTGTAACTAAGTGCCTTTTGGCATGGTGGAGAACATCCAAAGGAAAATCCTGGTTTTTTCTTTATTTATTATCGTTGCTTGTGGCGTAGTTTTATTGCCAAGGCTTTAAGTGGTCAATCAAGGCACGTGTACCTGAGTACGTTACCAAAAACCCATGCCTAGGACATATACTGGTGCATTTATTCATTGGTTTCATGATTGCTCATTTTTTGTTGTTTCTATATTTACGCTTTATGTTATTATGCGTTATTTCATCTTTAGTTGTCGTTTATTCTTATTATTATAGGGGGTTTTCTTTTTTCCTTGCTTTATTCTTTCTTTTATAATAACGTACAAGGGGAGATGTCACTTAATCAAAAAGTGATTATTCTTCTCTCTTGGCTTGACCTATGAACATTACTTAATCAATAAGGGAGTGCCTAGAGGCTTGTTCTTTCATATATGTTTTATTTTCTTTTCTTCTATGACTATGATTATGTTCTTTTCTCTACATCTTTGTCTCTTATCTTTTGGGTTTAGGAAGAGGGGTGTCATTTAGCCAATACGTGATCATTCTCATCCTTTTGCCATAGCAAATGGACTTCACCTAAACAATAAGTAATAGTATTAAAGTCTTTACCTCCCTACAGCCAATTTAAATTTGGTATCACCTAAGCAATAGGTGATTACTTCCCTCTTCTCTTTGGTTAGCAAGCAAGTGACATTTAAGCGATGGATTTTAGCTTACT
This sequence comes from Boswellia sacra, assembly GCA_013180625.2. Classification (NCBI taxonomy): domain Eukaryota; kingdom Viridiplantae; phylum Streptophyta; class Magnoliopsida; order Sapindales; family Burseraceae; genus Boswellia; species Boswellia sacra. The sequence goes on from SNVD02006245.1 coordinate 15,292, forward strand.
TGAGGATTTGGGTTTGTGCCTCTTCCATAGACACAATCTCAAATACATTTGCCCAAAATATTTCAATTTTATGTTTATTTTTCACTTGTTACTTACATGATTTATTTTTGTGCCTCAACATATTTACTTATTTATTTGCTTATTTTGTTGCCTTTTTATCTATTCGTTTAATCTACTTTATATTATAACCATTATGCCATGCTTTATTTTGGAGAAATAGTTTAGGATTACTTCCTTTTACTTTATATACCTCAACTCATACTCTCTTTACTATTTCTTCTATTTTCCTTATTTTGTGTTTTAATTATGAGGAGTTATTTATTTCTGTTGTAAATGATGTAATCCCATCCCAATTTCCCCATTTTTGAAGGCCATGTAATTTCCCTTCTTCTGTATCTTTCTTTAGATGTATTAGAGCTCAACACCTCACATGCTAATAAGATAAAATTTGGTTATGTTCTAAATTTAAATAGGATCGATAAGACAATTGTTAACAAATTAAAAATGTTAAACTCAACAAACCCTAGTGAGGGCTGGATTATATCCAGGTGGACCGAAGCTCATACCGAACTTCCCAAACCTGTCTCTCAAGCAGTGAAGGTAGTTTGGGTCCAGAAGCAAGGAATCCTCCAGACATGGCTTTGTGGCTTGATCTATGTTCCCCTAAGTCTCAAAAAGACCTTGACACAGTGCTAAAGTCGCAAGTGCTCTAGCGAGATTAAAGCCTCGTCCACACAACCCAATTAAAGAAAGAAATAAAAAGAGAAGAGAAGGACATAATATGAAAAAAGGCAAATGAAAATAAACACAGATTAAGCATAAGTCAATATAAACATCATAATAAAAGCATAACCAAATAAAAGCATCATGAAACCATATAAACCAACATGAAACATAAGCCAAAGCAATGACAAGAGAATAAAAAGAAGAAGCAGAAGAGGGGAGGGGGAGGGAAGGGATGAAGAGAGCTCACAGTTTTGAAGAGGGGGAGAAGGAACGAACAAAATCCAAATGAATATAGAAAGATCATGGGAAAGTAATGTAGAAAGTTTTCATCCAAGTGAGTTTCACCGAATCATGTCTTGAAGCAATTATTTGGAGGAATTTCTCCATCACTTATCAAACTCATTAAAAGAAAAGTAGAGACGAAGAGATGAAGTAAAAATGAACATGAATATCAACAACTTAAAAGCATATAACATGCAATATAAAAAGAAAATAAATTTGAGAAGAAGAGAAGAAACATGATACAGATGAACGACTTAAACTAAAGCATACAATAAATATAAACAAATAAACATAAAGCATAATGAAAGGCATGAACAAAAATTAAATAAAAACATAAATAATAAAAGACATAAACTAAACAAAAGCAGAAATAATGAAAGACACAAACTAAACTAATACTAAACAGAATTAAAATAAACAACCTAATTAAGCTAAGGGAGTTTGGGAGGAAATTGCCTATGGAAGAGGCAACTTCCGCCACTTCTCCAAAAAACATCCCCTTATAAGGGTTGGTATTGTAAGCACAAAATTTCTGGTTATAGTTTAGGCCTGATGATGATAACCAAAGATACTGGATGAAATGGAACATTGATTTGAAAAAAGGATTGAAAATATCCAAAACACAAAGCCCAATTATACAAAAAAAAACCCAAAAAGCCCAAATTATACATAAAAGGCCCAAAAACATAAAAAAACCCAAAACAGGAAGACCAACGTGTGGAAAAGTTGGCCACATATGAGGAATTACATTGTGTGTGTAACAAAATGGCTCATGTTTGAAAAAAAAAATCACCCTGTGCATCTAGCAAAACACCCGATGCCTAAAAGATTGTATTCACGCTTGAAAGTTGCAAGGGAGAAGAGGCACATGCGTGCAGTCACGTGTGCACCCACCCTCCCTTGTTTTTTATAAATTCGGCCACAGTTTCCCATTTTGCATCATTACTATTCACCTTGTATTACGTGCAAAGCCTGAAGAAATTCTCTCAACCCATTTTCAATCTATTTCCAACCCACTTCTTTCAATATTTTTCATATTGTATACACTTGATTTCTGAGGCTCGATGATGAAATGAAGATGAATGTCGAGTAATGAAAATGATCGAAATGCCCTTGGAAGCCAAAGGGAGAAGGGTTAGAAGAAACCGACCAAGAGTCTCAAAAACTGACACATGGCTTAAAAAAATCACTGAAATTAATTTAGAAGGATTCTCTTGGTGAATCATATACTGTTGCGAAGCTACGGATTTCTAGTTTTCGTAGGTGTTATGAATCACAAATTGGAGTAAATTCAAAAAGTTAGTGCGATCGAACAAACAAAGGTCGAAAGGGGGCTGCATTGAAAAGTGACAAAATAGGAAGGATTGAAGGTGAACAGCTGCCTAATGGTTTGCCAACAGTCGCCCGACTGTTAGACAGCCACCCGGCGGTTTGCCAACAGCCACTTGGCTATTGTTCATTTGTTTTCAAAAATTTTCATGAAGGACCTTCCTTTTTTGTTTCTTTACTTTCTTTTTCAATCTAACCCCTCTCCTATATAAACCCTACACCTCTTCACTTTCATACACATCTAGGAATCCTCTTTTCTCCCTCTTGAAGACAAACTTTAGAATTCAAGAAGTCTTTTTTAGTTTAATATTTTTCAGGTATTTAATATTGCTTTAAATCGAGAAAGGGTATGTCCTGAGAGTAGTTCTCTCTTCTCGCTCCTCTTTTCTAATTTGTTTTTCTTGCTTAGATTAATCATTATTAGGTTTGTTTATGCTTAGAGTTAGCATATTTTGGATTTATTTTATGCTTAGAAGCATGTTTAGGGGTTATTATGAATTGTTCTAACCCTTGTTTGTTTTGTAAGATAGATAAGTGTATCAAGGTAAGTTTGCTTTCCCTCATTTATCTAGAAACATGTATAGGAGTTTATTTTTCTTTGTGAATACTTAGAAACATGCTTAGGAGCACATGATTAGAATCATGATAGGAGAACTTATAATTGCTTTGATATATGCTAAAAAAAGCATAGAATAGGTAAGAATTATCATATTACCCTTGAATGCTTGGATTGGGTTAGAAGAGCCTTATTTGATTTCAATTATTTGAATTAGGCTAGAAATGCCGTGATTAGGCTAGAATATGCCATAAAAACCATGTTTAGGCTAGAAATGCCGTGATTAGGCTAGAACGCCATGATACTAGATTACAACCTAGTTTGATTTTCGAATGTATGAATATTTTATAAATGTATCATGTTAGAAGTGTTATTCTATGATTGCCATAAAGTGATGGTGGACTCACATTGATGGTGAGGGACCATTACTTGGAACGAATGCCTGAATGAATGAATGTAGAGGTTTAATACACATTGAATAGACTCACATGGTGGTGAGGAATTCATCATCTATTAGGTCTCGAATGGACCATTTGTACTTAATGTTTGAATTTATGGATGAATGTATATTTTATAGAATTTGTTGTTGAAGAAAAAGCTGATGTAACCCTCTCACCCTTCCCCCATATATGATGAAAATGTAACTCTATTCTCCTCCATTTTTCTATGGATGAATATATAACTGTTATTTAATTGAATAATCACCTCACATGTCTAATGAAGATAAATGGAATATGTGCATAAAATGAACAACTTAAGTGGACTATGTAACAACATGAGCTATTTTAATTTGGTATATTTTAGTGGAGGCCAGATTTTGATTCCGCCGAGGTGAATGGCTTATACCTAACTTCCCGAACCCATCTTTGAAGGGATAAGGGTAGTTTAGATCCTGAAAAACGAGGGTCTAGATTGCTTCCATTCATCCGAATTGAATAATTGGGTGGCGACTCCATTTCTCCATACGTGCCCATGGCTTGTTTGTTTTCTCTTAAGTCTCGAAAGAGGCCTTGACACAGTGTCATGGTCGCAAATGCTCTGGCGGGATGAAAGGCCCCCGTTCACACATATACAACCCCGTTTTCAACCATTTTTAATCCATCTCTTCTACAGTTTCACGTATATAACCCTGTTTTCAACCAATTTTCAAACAATCGACCACTACTTCTTAGTATTCAGCAAAGCCAAGGGCAAATCACCACATTTCCCCTCTCATATTAATCATCTTTGCATCTCTTTTATTTTGTGATTTTATATTGTTTATGCCTAATATGAAGACTAAGTGAATACAAATGAGTGGTGGTGGATCGATGATATTTAAGGGGAGAACACCACTCTAACATGCTTTCTCCTTTAGCACTTGGTCGTTTATTTTATCGCATTTATTTTTATCACCTTTATTCCTCTTTTACTTTAATTATTTATTCTATTCCCTTTTTATTACTGCTCTTTTATTTATGTTCTTTATTGTATCGCGATTTACTTTTTACACATTTTTATTTATCGTTATTTATCTTTATTACATTTTACTTATTATTATTTACTTTATGAAAATCTACTTCATTATCACCATTCTTGTCATGGATGCCATCTGATGCGTTCGAAACTAGCAAGTATACTAGTCGCACAAGTAATAAAGTGATGAGTAAGATATCGTTCCCACGAGGATTGATTCTAATTGAATTTGTTATTCGAAAGCAACAATAAACTAAATGAGGGGGGTTTTGTTGATTGATTAACTAGATGAAATATTAATGCAAGTAAAGAATAACAAAATGCAAATTTAAACAGATTGAAAAATCAATGAGAGAAACCTGGTTAAGGGATCCTTCTCTACCACAAGATATGGATTTGCGAATTAATTGTAGAATTGTCATCCAATTACACCATTGAAATTATCAACCGTAGATAACAACAAACTCTGTTATCCCAATCTTTCCTTACTTTGTTGTTAAATAAAACAGGCTCTTTATTTAATCTCTATCCATTAAACAACCTAGAACAAGCTCTCTAAATTTAATTCAATGGATGCATTACGATAAGAAAGATAGGTTGATCTAAGCAATAAACACACAAGCTCGGATTATTTAACTTAGGTTGTATTCTCCAATTGCAATCTCTGATCACAATTTTGCTACTAATGATTAGAAATTCAAGACAATTACGGATCAAGATTTCTAGTCTAGCAATAGACAACAACCAGATTATATTCAGTTGGCCATTCAAATACAATCAGCAAGCAATCATAAGCATTAGATATGGAAAATACAAGCAACTTCAATTAGAGAATTGGATAACAATTTCTTACACAATCAACTTACAAAAACCATATCAGGGGCTTTGAAATCACCCTCAACCAATTCAGATTCAGTTACACATGTTTAAGAACGTGGTAAATACAATACAACATGGAGATATTCCAGAAAATGAAAGGGAAGGGAAAAACTTAGCAAATTTGATGTAATTCTCTTTGATTGTAGTTCTTCCTCTTTCCAAGCTTCCTTTCTCCTTCAAGAACTCCAAGAGATGAAAGAATTCCAGAGCTGCAGCCTCCACCACGTTCTCCCCTCTTCAAGTTATGAAAATAAAACCCTAAAATGTGTTTAAATACTCTGCTACAGTAACGTGCTACAGTGTCCCGTATTATACATGCTACAGTGATGTGTGGAATTACATTTCTACACTTCTCACACTGTTTTGATTACAACTTTCGGTACACTGAATGGATTCATAAACCGTAAATTTCTCCAAAAAGTAGACTTCGAGAGCTTTTCAACGGTATATGATATGTCATCGGGTTCATTGTATATCAATACAATTAAATCCGAGAAGATGGTTGACTAGCAGAGGTGAAAATGAAGGGTTTTACTCCATTTTTGTGCAAGTTGCTCCAAAACTCCTACAAACATCAAAACCACACAAAAACATAAAAATACCAAGGAATATAGCAAAGAAACATGGACGAATTGATATGAAAATGATATATAAATAGACACTTATCAAATTCCCCCACACTTAGACTTTGCTAGTCCTCGAGCAACTACGACAATATGAAATAAAACTAAACCGAAACAGAATCAACAAAAAATTAAAACACACAAATGCTTCATCTTGCAAATAGGCCTCAAAGATTGTACTTAATTATAACCCAAGGAAAACTTCAAAATAATGCACTTGATCAAGAATTTTATCCGAAAGATTAGTTTCGCTTCACTTCAATTCCTCAAGTGTGTGTGTGTAGAGTCATTCTCACCTAATCACTTGTAACCCGGATGAGTTTATGCATAAAAATGAATCATATTTAATATTGAAGATGTGTGTATAAATGAACTCCATAGGCCTGCTTTTCAAGTCACTCTCCACTAATGTAGACATGCACAACACCAAGGATCAAGTAGGACTTTATTAAGCTTGTAACGTTTGGCTTGGGTGAAGGTATGATAAAGGATAATAATTTGGCTCAAATCACCCACAAACACATAAATCATTCAAGACTATGTAGAGCTCAACCCTATAACACAACTTCATTTCAATTCACCAGGTTACTCCCCCAAACTTATTTAGAACACTCAATCTTTTTTTTTTTTTTTTTTTGCAGAAAACAAAAGAAAACTACACCCCCACACTTTGTTGTTTCATTCTTTTTAAGAACACTTAAGGGTATAGATCTCTTATTCTTCTTCTTTTGTTCTCTTGTTTTTTTTCTTTTTTTTTTATATTACACTTCCCTCCCCCACACGTAAACAACACATTGTCCTCAATGTGTAAGTACGTGGACGATAAGTACAGATTGGCTTTTGTTTTCTTTTTTTTTTTTTACAAACACAATAGGACTCACTTGCATTGCTCATGACACATCCCAACCTCCTCTAACTTCCCAAAAACCAGAACATAGCTCAGAATTTAATTGTGAATGATCTACATGCTCATAGGTAAGGGATAAACTGTTTGGAATAAATTCATTTGAGGTTAGGAAATCTTTTAGTGAGTTAACAAAGAAAAAGGCTTACAGAGGCTCAAAGGGGTAACTAGGGATCAATTTAGTCAAGGTTGGCTATTAAGGCTCAAACGGTCCAAAGATGGCCTAAATCATTTCCCCAATGTTGCACAGTCTAGGATTTCGCCTCGAGTGATCATCAAACAAGTTCTAGAATTCATTGAAATCTGAAGAAACATTTAAATTACATAAACTTTCTCTAAGTGAACAAATAACTCAGTGATAATAGCTCAGTGCTCAATGTTGCGCAAGGAATCAAAAGCAAAGCGAAAACCAATAAACATTTCAAGCACACAGATCCATGCATCATTTATCATTTTCCAAGAGTTATTCTTAATTCAATCATTATCTTATCATCGACCCACAAAATGCAAGAAAAGAGGTACGTGGCGTTGTTACACCTGAGTCAAGATTGTATATTTCAACAATCCTTAGGACCAGTAGCCCGCAGACTTAAGGTTTCAGCCTATATACCTTTATTATAAAGGAACAAAACAAGAAACAAGACACTTCAAACAACATGAAATAAAAAAACTACAGATTTATTGAGAGAGAATGCGTTTCAAGAGTTAAGGAAACCCCATATTCTGCCATTCTCAGGTTTTTCCACAATGTTTTTTTTTTCGAATCGAAACTGATAAAGACAAAAACACACAACAACTCGAAATTACATAAAATTAAACTTACTCAGAAAATAATAAAGTCCAACAAATCAGTAAACACAAACAAGGCAGTTAGAATAGGTCTAAAAAGTTTAGAAGTTAGCCTCCTTATTCAGCCATTATGGATTGAAGAGATCCAGAATGCGTTTCAAGAGAACTTGAACTTTTTAAGCCACCACTCTAAAAACCGAGATTAGAAAATATTACCTGGGATGAAAGAAACAACCTGAAAAAAAAACTCAACTCAAATAAACACAATAAAGAGAAAGCAAACGAAAATGAAGCAAACCAGCCAGATAGAGATTACAGAAATGGAGCGTTAATCCATTTACGCCTCTTATTGCCTTCTCCAAACCAATCTATCCGAGCTATTGCTGGGTCAGGCGAATAGACGAATGCTTGTAATTTGTCAATTAACTCCCCTGCAGTTGAAGCTGTAACCAGGATTTGCCTCGCCGACTGTGAGATTAAGTTTTTTTCTACTGCTTGATCAAGAAAAGACAACAAACCATCAAAAAAATTATTGACATTTAACAAACCAATGGGTTTCCGATGGATGTTTAGCTGTGCCCAAGAGTGATTTGAAATATCTCCTCTAATGTACCATAACCACCGGGCAAAGCTATAAATGCATCAGATTTAATGACCATATGTGCAATACGCTCCTGCATGCTAGAGACCTGTAACTCTTCCCCCATTGTGTTGCCTATGATATCTCGCACAGCTAATGGTTTGGGGATAATGCCGAGAATTTTACTTCCTCCCAAGGATGCAGCTGTCGACACACACCCCATTAACCCAAGACTACCCCCTCCATAAATCAAATGAATACCCCTCGCAGATAATGTCCTACCAAGATCAAGAGCTGCTGTTGTAAATTCTCCATCTTACCAAATTGCGATCCACAAAATACGCATATATTTTGGAATCGCCGAATTGGTGTTTTCTCCATTTCTACAAGTGCTTTAAACTTGTGTAAGACAATGATGCACGTTCGGTATTATGCGATTCAAGTGCAAGACAGGTTATGAAATGACATTTCAAAATATGCAGCATGGATATATACACACGTAAAACTCTCAAATTTGACACGTGGGGACATATTTTCGGTGGGAGTTGCTCGATGCAGATTTATCGCCCCAAGATTTGAAAAAATGAGATATGCTTTCGGCGAGGTTTGACAAAACCTACACACCTGTCTCCCACGTGAAGCATGGAAAATGGAGATACACTTTCGGCGGGGGTTGACAAAACCCCCACACTTGTCTCCCACGTGAAGCTTAAAAAATAGAGATCCACTTTCGGTGGAGGTTGACAAAACCTCCACACTTGTCTCCCACGTGTACTTATGCCATAGGGTAGTCATATGGTTTGTCAAAAAGAACACTTGAAATT
>SNVD02006247.1:0-24646 GCA_013180625.2 Boswellia sacra
TCTATTCTTGGACGCAAAACCTAATGAACGACAAGTCTGGTTACAATTCCATCTAGCACATTTATAACATACTTGTAACCTTTTCGCTCTTCGCCTCTTGGCGTAGTAGCTCTTTTCCTAGACCAGGCATGTATTTTGCGAGATTAATGTCCGGCTCACCGGACAATCTCACCTTGGCTTCGATAGCCATCGGATATCAGCAGGCACATTTAGGAGCATCAACGCCCAACGTCTAGTCATCCGTACTTTATAAATTTTAAACACAGCATTTTGAGGAAGTGAAGGGAAATATTTACGAAGGTTCGACAGAAAGATATCGGCATCCATTTAAGAGGAGAAAAGAAGAGATATTACCGATAATGCGATCGGGTTTGTTTTTCTCCAAGATATGCACGTTTCAAACCTTTGGCGACTGACTTCAACTTCTGTTTGGATGTTTCCACAAGCTGCTGCACAAATGAGCTCAAAGCACAGAGTAATCAAATTAAACAAAAGAAAGGAAAAGAAAAGAGCAGAAACGAAACTAAAGACACATAAAAGAGATAACAACACAATAGCAAACAAAAGTCAAAAAACAAGTTAAAAATATAAAAACAAATAAGACAGATGGCAAAGAGAGATAAAACCTGATCAATTTGATGGCCTACGAAAGGAATCTCCTCGAGACACAAAAATCGATCATTATTAACTTATTTTATTTTGTTTTCTTTTTTGCATTAATTTTTCAAAAACATTGGGTGGCCTCCCATAAGCGCTGGTTTTAACGTCCTCAGCCCGAAGTTGGTTCCATCATGGGAGGATCCAATTTCGGTTGTGCTTCTCTAATGGGCTTGGATCCCTCTTCTAACAAAATACGGTCAATGCATATGGATGGGCCTTGAATGTCAACAATTGTCCACTCAATAGCTATTTTGTGATCGTTAAGTATGCGGACGAGTTATCTTCTTGTAATCGTGCCAAGGCCCATTTCCCATTGTAACCGCCAAAGTATCATTCTAAACCCAAGAATCCATAATTCAAATGATCTGGAAGTGACTTAAGCTCCAAGGTATTGGCTTTCATCATAGAAGGAAGAAGTTTCTCATTAGATAAAGGCAATTCAATGTACGAAACATCATACCTATTTGTGGTGATAGCTATAGTCTCATCAAAGCTTGTCACAGCTTCCTCCACTTCTTTAGACACTTGTATCAGCTTTCTTGGTTCTTTGAAACTTTCTATCATTATGTGTTCACTAATAGCAACATCCACTCCATTCTTGCGAGTTAACTCAAAACATTGTTGTGGCAAATAATCAATAACATCAACTGCAAAAATAGAATGTAAGTCATTAGAGTACCTCATTGCCTCAAAAATATTGAAACGAATCACCTCGCCATCAAACTCTATGGTCAAAGTGCCAGAATGAACATCAATCTTGATTCTAGTAGTTTTCGAGAATGGCCTCCCTAAAAGAATCGGTGTTGGATTAGGAGATGTCTCATCCTCTATTTTAAGGACATAGAAGTCTGCTGGAAAAACCAATTGATTCACCTGCACAAGCACATCTTCCACAACTCTTTTGGGATATGCATTAAAATGATCAGCAAATTGAATGGTAATACCAGTTTTCGCAAAAGGTCCAAGATTTAAAGAAGCATAAATAGAATATGGCATGACATAAATATATGCTCCTAAATCTAATATAGCTCTTTCAAACTTGGTATTACCAATGGTGCATGGAATGATGAACGTACCTGGATCTTTGCATTTTGAAGGAATTTTTCTTTGCAATACAGCTGAAAAATTTTCCCCCACACTTACTTTCTCATTTCCCTTCAACTTTCTCTTGTTGGTGCATAACTCCTTGAGAAATTTTGTACAACGAGGTACTTGCTCAATAGCATCCAGAAGTGGTATATTTACCTCGATTTTGTGAGAAGTTTCCAGGATTTCTTGTTCTTGTTTCTCCTTCGATTGTGCAAATCTACTAGGAAAAAGTGGAGGAGAAACATATGAAGGAATGGGAGTTATAGGATTTACCTGAGAAGTCAGTGTTTTGTTCATGGTGGAAGTGGTGTCATCTCCTTCATCAGTTTGTGATTTCTTTGGCAGGACATCTAATTGCTCTTCATTTTGCAAAGTTATCGCACAAGAATTCTCTCTTGGATTGATCATCGTTTGACAAGATAATTCTTCTGAGCCTTGGCCCTCGAATTTGCTCATGCTAGTGGCCAATTGTCCCATTTGATTTGCCAGGTTTTGGATACTTGCCCCAGTTTCCTGCTGGAATTGCATTGTGTTAGTGGCAAGTGCATTAACAATATCTTCGAGAGACATACCTGAGTTTTGCGAAGCTGGTTGCGGTGTTGGATGTGGCATTGGTGGTGGTTGCATTTGAAATGGTTGCTGCACTCTAGGTTGATTGAAACCTTGTGGCCGATTTGGTATCACATTTGGAGTGATTGGTTGATGATTCCAGTAACTGAAATTATGTTGATCTTCCCATCCAGCATTGTAAGTGCTAGAGAAAGGATCATACCATTGCCTCGTTTGTCCTGGAAATCCACCCATGGCATTGGCTTGTTCCATATATTCTTCTTGTAAAGTTGGATACATGTCGATTGGATGCTCCATCGTAGAATATATCCCACATTCATAAGATTTTTGCATATCTCCTACAGCCATGTTTTCCACAAGAGAGGTTAGCTCAGAAAGTTGTTGTTCAATGTTCGGAGTGCTTACCTCATTTACTCTCCATGGTACTTGTGGCTCAAATCCGCTACTGAATTGATAGAAGTTTACTGCCATGTTGTCTAAACACAAACAATCAGAAAAGAAAAACAAAGAAAATATGAATCAACAATGAAAACAAAATAACAAATCGATTAGAAAATCAATCCCCGGCAACGGCGCCAAAAACTTGATGCGTTCGAAACTAGCAAGTATACTAGTCGCACAAGTAATAAAGTGATAAGTAAGATATCGTTCCCACGAGGATTGATTCTAATTGAATTTGTTATTTCCAGCAACAATAAACTAAACAGGGGGGATTTTTGTTGAATGCTTTACTAAATGAAATAAGAATGCAAGTAAAGAATAACAAAACAGAAAGTAAATTTGAATGAAAAATCAATGGGAGAAAGCTGGTTAAGGGATCCTTCTCTACCACAAGATATGGATTTGCGAATTAATTGTAGAATTGTCATCTAATTACAGCATTGAAGTTATCAACCGTAGATAATAACAAGCTCTATTACCCCAATCTTTCCTTACTTTGTTGTTAAATAAAACAAGCTCTTTATTTAATCTCTATCCATTAAACAACCTAGAACAAGCTCTCTGAGTTTAATTCAATGGATGCATTATGATAAGAAAGATAGGTTGATCTAAGCAATAAACACACAAGCTCGGATTATTTAACTTAGGTTATATTCTCCAATTGTAATCTCTGATCACAATTTTGCTACTAATGATTAGAAATTCAAGACAATTACGGATCAAGATTTCTAGTCTAGCAATAAATCACAACCAGATTATATTCAGTTGGCCACTCAAATACAATCAGCAAGCAATCATAAGCATTAAATATGGGAGAATACAAGCAACTTCAATTAGAGAATTGGATAACAATTCCTTACACAATCAACTTACAAAAACCATATCAGGGGCTTTGAAATCACCCTCAACCAATTCAGATTCAGTTACACATGTTTAAGAACGTGGTAAATACAATACAACATGGAGACATTCCAGAAAATGAAAGGGAAGGGAAAAACTTAGCAAATTTGATGTAATTCTCTTTGGATTGTAGTTCTTCCTCTTTCCAAGCTTCCTTTCTCCTTCAAGAACTCCAAGAGATGAAAGAATTCCAGAGCTGCAGCCTCCACCACGTTCTCCCCTCTTCAAGTTATGAAAATAAAACCCTAAAATGTGTTTAAATACTCTGCTACAGTAACGTGCTACAGTGTCCCGTATTATACATGCTACAGTGATGTGTGGAATTACATTTCTACACTTCTCACACTGTTTTGATTACAACTTTCGGTACACTGAATGGATTCATAAACCGTAAATTTCTCCAAAAAGTAGACTTCGAGAGCTTTTCAACGGTATATGATATGTCATCGGGTTCATTGTATATCAATACAATTAAATCCGAGAAGATGGTTGACTAGCAGAGGTGAAAATGAAGGGTTTTACTCCATTTTTGTGCAAGTTGCTCCAAAACTCCTACAAACATCAAAACCACACAAAAACATAAAAATACCAAGGAATATAGTAAAGAAACATGGACGAATTGATATGAAAATGATATATAAATAGACACTTATCAAGTACCTATCGAAAATTGAATCGCAATTACAGGGATATTTACTAAGAATCTGACGATACTACTGAAGAAAAATCTGACCAGCGTCCCTTGATCTACAACTCAGTGGCAGAGGTGTTGACCCACTCGCCGTTTGCCAGAAAAAAGGGTAGTAAATAGTAATATTAAAGGCCGTGAATGGAGGTGATTGTAATCAAAACAGGTGTCGGTGATGAAAGAGAAATTATAGATCGGGTTGAGACGATGGCGACAGTAGTGGTGGTGACAATTCAGTCACCCTTCCACGGTGAATGAATAGTGAATTCCGATTGTGTTTTCTGTAAATTTGAACGTTTTCCGTTCAGAATCTGGAGAGGCTCAAGAAGGAAAGTTTGTTTAGGATACATCGATCTACAATATACGTAAATCTTATAGCCAAACTCGCAAAACCGACGGAGTAAACAGTAACTCCGACGGTGTCACTTCTTATCCATCTACGTGTACTATTTGTAAGAATTCATCCACCTATACAATAATCCGATTCCATGATGGGTGATGTTTTACCATATAATTGGGGGTCACCAGCTAATAATTGCCCTAGTACAAATAATCATATTTTCAAAAATCTATACGGTCCAAGACTAGACTTTGTCTCAAAATAGAGAATGATCATTTTATCACATACTCTTTGGTTACATATATAGAAAAATAAATTGTAGAGAAATATAGCATAGAATCAATTGTAAATGATTTTGAGATGTAAAAGAACATCAAATTCTTTTTTATTTAATGGCTAAGTTGATCCAACAATTTTAATACGATTATTATTTTTTTTCCCTTTTCATTTACATATTATTAAGATTAATAATATTATTTTTTTCTTAATTACATAATTTTCTTTAATGATAATATTTTTTTAGCCTTAATTTTGTCACTAACATGACTCCAATTTCCTTGGTCAGCAAAAGTAGATATTGACAAGGGGCAAGTTGCTATCTCAGTAATATTTATTAAAAAAATCATAATAGTTAAATTAATAACGTAATAAAAATAACAAGTAATGAAACTTTTTTTTTTAAGTGAGAACAAGACCATTTTAACTTGTTAGACGGAATTACTTCATAAAGTAATACAACTAATACCATTGTTAAATGAATCTAATCTGAACAAGAAAACACTCGTAATTCAACATTAATTTAATGGTTATTAAAAAGACAAATAAAGATTTAAAAATATTTTAGAACTAATAATTTTGCACGAAGTCCCTTAAGTTAAACATCTTGTCTAATATTAAAAATAGATACAAGCCTAAAAGCCATTTAGTCAATATATATTTAGTGTTAGTATAAGAAGTATTCGTATTATAACCTAGCCAAGATAAAATCACATCAATCATATGCTATCAACAATGAACTCAAAACGATATTAGCCTTATTTCAAACTCACATAAATGAAAAATTGATCCAAATTAATGTAGTCAAATCTAATTAGTTTAATTGGTGATTTGATTTCATCCTTATAGATTGACAAACTCTAAATAATCATTTCTTTCTTTCCTTCCAGGTCAAATAAATGCCTATCCAAATCTATCTAATGTGTGATTTATTGGCTCAGCCCTTCTTAACCTTGAGGCTGTTGCCCAGCGCCCCAAATTTTCTTATAGGCCCCTAAAATAATTGTTCCTAAACCATATATTTTGTGAAGGCCCCAAAAATATAATGAATTATTTGTGCTCATTTCAAAGATCTATATATTAATCCAGCTTTATTATACTATTATGTCACACAAAAATTAACATTTAACTAAAATAGAAAAGTTAACGTGTTGCCTTACATATCCTTCTCATATAATAACTATTTCAATTTGTAAATTAATAATGATTAAACTCAAGAAACCCAGCATGAAATTAAAGTATGAAACTGAAGTACAAAATATATTATAGGCACCTTTCAAACATGTGAAATCTGAAAGTATGAAGTTATATGCAATATAACAACAAGCTGTAAAGTAAAATGGCACAGAAGGATTTTACGTGGTTTGGTTATAAATCTGACATCCACGGACAGCTTAGAGCTGCAATTTACTCAATTATTATTTTTACAATCTTTAGGATCATTTACAGTGCTGACTCACTCTCACACACTGACCTAATTTTTGTTAAACAAAATCTCATCAAGATCTTAAACTCTACCAATACTATCCATTCTCTGTCACTGACAACTTAACAACACATTTTTAAGTAAGTTATAACCACAATGTCTGATACTGAATTACATAAACACTCAACTCGCAAGATCTCTCAAGTGTATACTAACTCAATCAGACTTAATCACTATTCATGCACGAACACAACCTCTCATATATGAATAAACAATATCAAGGAAGCATTCCAATTTTGCGCTGAAGCTCTCCTTCAATAATTCTTGAAATGACGTGATATATACACATATAAATAATTCTTGAAATGACGTGATATATACACATATAAATATATTTTATGTAAAATAATGTTATATAATTATAGTGTGACACTCGATTGTTCTATCTCTCCAAAATCCTATACAATCTTAATCAAACTCAATTAGGATAAAAAATAATACTTTAGGAAGTGATAAAAGTAATCTCCTAAATGGAATAGGACATAAATAAATGTACTTCTAGTTCAACTAGGATATACAAATAATGTCCTAATTTAAAAAGATATTCAATATGAAAAAAATACTTCCTAAAATAAACTTTTAGAAACAGTAAAATAAGAAACAATATAGCATCTTATTTTAATTACAAGTTGGCCAAAATAATCATGAGCATAACACATGTTTAAGTGTCATGTTTTTTACACCAACAATCTTCCCCTTTTTGACAATTTGTGATAAAAACATCAAACTGTTTTTGACCTAAGAAAAGCACATAAAGATAAGTCCAAAGCAAATATAAACATTCATATGCTATCTAACAGAAAATGCCATACTAAAAGAAATAACAACTTTTCAATTATAATCCACATAACAGACTAAGATATACAAAAGAATGTCTAAATGTAAATGATTGACAAACCTATCAAACAATATGCAAGCAAAGTTATATGCAATAGCATAATCAGAGCTAAAATTGAAATGCGGCAAACAAAGAAACAACCAAATCAAATATGTAGGTAAAAACATAAAACACGGTAAAATAAATCATGCAAACTATAAGGCATAATGCAGTTCAAATTCAAATATAAAGATGCTCCCCCTTACTTACTTTCCCTGAATTAAAGTAAGAAGAATCAGTTCAGACAATCATAAACAAAACAAAATAAACACAAACAAAAATCAGAATCAAAACCAAAAAAAATATTTTCTCCCTCTTGGTTTCATAACAAGTTACAAAAATAATTTAAGAACAAATTAATGATGTCGGGCAGATTTGCGAACGAGAGGTAAAGAGAAATGCCCATGTCTTTTCTTAGTGTTGGTAGCTGTAGTCTTAAACTTTTTGCTGGTGGTGGATGGAGTAGGTGGCTCAAAAGTTGCGGGAGTATCTTGCTACTCTAATGTGTCAATGGTGGAGAAGCAATAACTTCAGCCACAATTCGTCTGATATCTCTTTCTCATTTATCAGCACTGGTTTCTATATTGTGGGACATCTCCATAAGGGATTCAGTTGTAATAGTTGATAGAATCTCCTCTGCTAGCTACTCTAGTTCAGGAGTTAGGTCATGTGAATGCTCTATATCATGGGGTGGTGAATGTCGTGGTGTAGAAACAAGTGTGGAAACAGGTGGTGTTGGATCTACTTGCTCAGCTTGTTCATATAATAGAGCATTAGTTGTGAATCATGAGCTGGCTCCTCTAGAAGTGATTCACCAGGAACTTCCTCTTCAACAGCTTCCATCTAAGCAGATTTCTTTTCACCAATTTGCACCTTGTTCTATCTTCTCAGCCCAATGCCCTTAGATATCTGTGTACCATCATTTTTCTTCTTTTTTTGTTTTACTGTCATATCTGTCCTACAGTCTGTTCAGCTTGTTCCTCATTTGGTCTAGCTCTTTTGGATGCTCCTTCATGATTTCATCAATTTCCTTTGGAGGTTATTCATCTGTAGATAATTTGTCTTCAATTTTTCTCTCCAATACAGATTGCTTAGCCTTGATTTCCTTGATATCCTATACAATATCTACTAAAGTAGCATTGATTAAAGCTAAATATTCCTCCACATTACTCATGGGATTATTTCTAACCCTTTTTAGTCTCGGTTTAGGAGGTGGCAAATCACTTTTGTCATCCAATCTAGTCAAAAAAACCTTTAGTGATAGGCTTAGATTCAAAATTTCTTTAAGGCTTATAGGTACACTATTTTGTGTCAAAATTTCTGGAATCAAACAAGGAAACACAAGCAAATGATAATCTAACTTATATGGTGCAATCTGAACAATCATTCTATAGATCCATAAGCCTAAATTAATTGGTCTATTTGTGCCCAGAAAAAACAAGAATTTCACTCAATCTTTCATGAATTGATTTTGATGAGAAGAGGGAAACCAATCGAATTGAGCGATGTTATGCAAAACTTTATATTTGCTTAGTAAGGTATTGTTGATCTATTCCCTCTTTTGGATCCCAAACTAGATCATCATGACCTACTATCTCCTTAAGCATAAAATTTCATCAACAGAATGCATGCTTCCAATGGGTATATCAAAGAAAGTACTTATGACATTCAGTGAAAACTTAACAAATTTTCCTCTACAATATACCTTATGATAATGAAAGCTCTTCAAGTTATCACTTGATTCAGGTATATTTGCATAAAATTCTTGAATCAAAGACTTAACAAGAAGTAGGAAGTTGTTTACCATTCTTGTCCAGTAAATGGACTCAAGTAGTTCACTCAAGCCATACTTGTTAAAGTCTGTTACTTTCACTGGCCTCTCAATCTATAACTTCCTTTTTAATGTGTACTTCAAGAAATTTTGCTTGACATTTGCAGTAAGAAACTTGTTGAACTTGGGCTTGATTCTTTCCTTTATTCACCCAACAAGGATTGTTTCATCTTCACTAATTGCAAGAGCAATCAGGATCTCAGCATGTTGCTGTTGTGACTGAGATGACTACGAGCTGTCATTACTATTGTGACCAGAATCGCTTGGAGATTATGTTATACTTCTGGTCTTTTTAGATTCAGATGAAGACGCCATTGTTACGGTTTGAGTTATGCAAAAGTTTCTGAAACAAAGAGATACGAGACAAGAGAGAGAATTGGATGCAAATATATTGGCGGATTTTGATATGAATAAAAATAGCCCTAACTATGTTTGTGATATACTTGTGAAGAAACTGAGTTTTAATAACATTCAGCTTCCTATAAAATTCAAATTTTAATTCCTTTTCCAAAACAAACTCATTAATATCATTAATGAGATAAATTCAAATTTTGATTTCCACTAAAATAAGAAATTTTAATAGAGTTAGGATTCCTGCCACTAGAGTCTCTCCCCTTCAATTCAATAAAGCTGACATGGCATTTTGACACATGGACACACAAGAAAGTCAAATTTCGATTAGGCATAAAAGGAATCATATGATATAAACAATATAACAGAAAACAATTACATTTAACATAACAATAATATCTGGACATCATATGAATCATTCTAAAGAAACATATTTCAGAGTTGTTTATAATCATCATATAAAAGTTGTTTACCTTTATTTTTCATTTAATTGAGATGTCAAAAATAACATTTTGACTTATTAAAAAAAATTAATCACATTGGATTATAAACACAACAGCTTTCACACAATATAAAACCATTTTTCATTTGAGTGGGTGACCTCAATATATTTCTTAGATACCCTGAGGTTACTCTCAATGATGGCTTTCACACATCATATATTGGTATCCTTCTCTGCATTTTTCATTTTTAATCAATATCTTAATATTCACATAGCTTTACATTACAGCTCATACATGCTTAATGAGAAGAAAACTTATGATATTACATATATAATTAATATAACATAAAGCAATGCTTATTCAAAAAATTGACAGATACCTAAGGCCTTTCTTAGATTCTCAAATCTTTTTGTATCCAATGCCTTAGTGAATAAGTTAGCTATTGTTTATCAGTAGAGATGTATTCAATGTGTATCACCTTAGACTCTACAAGCTCTCTTATAAAATGGTATCTTATGTTTATGTGTTTTGTTCTAGAGTGCTGAACTGGATTTTTGAAAATATTTATAGCACTAGTATTATCACAAAACACTATTGTAGGTTTTTGTTTAATACCATAATCACTTAGCATTTGCTTCATCTAGAGTAGTTGTGTGCAACAACTCTTTGCTGCTATGTATTCAGCTTCTGCAGTAGATAAAGAGCTGAAATTCTGTTTTTTGTTGTGCCAAGAAACTAAGTTAGTACCAAGATAAAAACATTCACCTAATGTGTTTTTCTTATCATCAACATTTTCTACCCAGTCAGCATCACTAAACCCTACAAGGCAATCATTTATATCTTTAGAAAATCATATCCCATAATCATAGGTTCTATGTACATACCTGATGATTCTTTTAACTACTGCCAGGTGTAATTCTTTGGGATTTGTTTGAAATCTTGCATAAAGTCCTCCAGTAAAATACAAGCCTGGTTTGCTTGCTGTGAGGTATAACAAACTATCAATTATGCTTCTATATAAGCTTATATCTACCTCTTTTCCTATATTGTCTTTCGAAAGTTTCAGGTTAGTGCAAAGAGGAGCTTTTATTGGTTTTGCATTCTTAAGCCCAAATTTCTTTATAAGTTTCTAGCATGTTTTGATTGAGATACAAATATCTCATCATTCATCTGTTTAACCTGCAATCCAAGAAAGAAATTTAATTCTCCTACTATGCTCATATCAAACTCTTCCTGCATCAACTTAACAAACTCATCAGTTTTCACTACAAGAATTTTTGAGACATTTGTCACTTTAGTTTTTTTAAATTTCTCGGTTTTTAAAAAATTAGTCAAATATAAGCACATTCCCAAAGTCAAACCCACCCTCAATCCATACTTGTCACTTAATATGTTTTTCTTAATTACAGATTTGCCACTTATATATATGCAGCTAATTTTTCCCTCTTTCTCATTTTGCTTCCCCTAGTCGAATACATCATAATCTCAAAGGGCTGAATCGATCAAAGCACTTCATCTTCATCACTGTCGTTCGATCTCTAAACTCCAAGTGCCTCTCCATCGCTTCACAACTCCCCTCCACCATCGTAGTGTCATCGTTCCTCATATCCATGCTCGACTAGTCGCGCTTGCAGCTTGCCTCCACGCTCGACTCGTCGCGCTTGCATGCTTGACTCGTCGCATGCTCCTTTGCCTCCACGCTCGACTCGCCGCACGCTCGACTCCTCGCGCTTGCAAATCTGAGTCGCATGCTCGACTCGCCACGCTTACAGCTTGCCTCCACGCTCGACTCGCCGCACTTGCACGCTCGACTCGCCACATGCTCCTTTGCCTCCATGCTCGACTCGTCGCACGCTCGACTCGCCATGCTTGTAGATCTGAGTTCGTAATTGTTTGTGGGATGTTGATAATGTGATGTTATGTGTAATTTTGGTGCTTGGTTGGGTAATTTTACAAATTTGTGACTTGTTGATGTATGTGTTTATTTGCAGAAATCTTATAAAACTACTCTGATTCTAGCATACCAGAGTTTTGGTGTTGATGCCTCTTGGGACAAGGTAACTTATGATCCTTCCTTCTCTCAATCAGTTTGCTTTAACTAACTGATTCAAGTGCATGCTCAGTTAGTAATACTACAGTTTGCTTTAATGCTTAAGCTAATTTGCGATGAAATTAAGTTGGATTGTTTTGTTTGATCGATTTAAAGGTGAGTTGCAGTGAAATTGAGGGGTTGGAGGCATATGGATCGTCATGTGAGTTGACTTGCTTAATTTACTTGGTTTCATCTTATTTGCAGTTACTTTTCACTTTGCTTCTTCATACATATTTATTGGTTTATGTACTTCCTTAGTGCATTTGAAATGGTGCTATCATGTATGAAATCTTGTGTTCCATGATGATTCGAAGGAGCAAAGTATCTGGGTTTTGTAGATTCCCATATGGTTTCCCTTGAATTTTCTTTAAGGGAAATGAGAGGTTGACAGGACATTAACAGACATGAATGAACTATTTGTTAATGAATAATTGTTAAACTTGATAAAATGGTCAAATGGTGCGTCTTTGTAAATTGGAATAATTTGGAATAGGCATAGTGATTAATATGTATAAGGAATGTTGACAGAGTTACAGGGTTAGAATAAGGCTGTTGTTGGATGGTATATAGTAGTATTTTTGAAGTCTACTTGATACTTCCTGAGATTGGCGCTGTCTTCTTTGAAATGTATAATGTCATGTCCTGCACATAGCCCTCGGGCCATGACAACAGGGTGTGCTCTGCCTCCAGAATTATAGGATTTCCTTGGAGCTCAACTTGAATTAGAGGATGAATTATCCCCAACTAGTGTACAAGTTATCATGTTTAAGATATTGTGCTTTCTTTAAAGTAATGATATAGGTGTTTTTTTCTGAGGAGCTTAGTGTGAACAGTTTTGAAGCTGGTAAATGCTGCATCTTCTTGCTCTTCTAATATCAATTTATTTTAAGATATCGGGGATTCATCCTGATAATTTTTGTCTGAATTGGATGTGCCTGCTAGCTTCTCTTGTTGTGCAGATTTTTATTTTTCTATTTTTTTAGAAATTAAAGTTTGATATTATTTTATGGTAATTGTAGTGTACTACTGCTATGTGAATTGGAAAATGCAATGTTCAAAATCTCTGCATTTATATTTTTATTTTTGAAGTTTTATTTGCTAATATTGTGATGTTGATGTTTGTTTTGAAATATTAATTTTGAAATTTTATGCACAGTTATCATTAGATTATAGTAGACAGTTTTTATGCAATGTTATTTTATGCACTGCTATCATTAATTTTGCAACCAGATGAAATTTTGTCTGATAACATGATCAGATCTACTAATTAATTATCAAATGGGAAAGCCTTGTCTTAGAGATAAGTTTCAATTATTAGAGGAACTTTGTATACTATTCTCTTGTCAATGCATTCATCTTTTGCCGTTTGAAGTCGTTCCGAGAGACCATTATGAATAAACATAGGCCACTTTACACTAACCAAGGTGCTGAGTTATTGCTTGTACATTATTGACGACAATAAGAGGTTAAGTGCCCTGTATTTTTTCTTTTGTTGCCAGTTTGTGCTCCACCAATCCCAGGAGGGAAAAAAACATTTGACCCAAAAGTATCCTGATTGCACAATTGTTTTGCCATATGCTCAGTATACCTTTGCTTTCAACAGTTTAGCTTGTAAATTAGCAAAGCATAACCCTTCTTAATGGCATTTACATCAAAGAGTTATTATGCCCTAGTATGCTTCTTGGTTTGAAATTCCAATGTAGAGCATGTATTTAGTGCAACAACTTGAACACGAATTTGATTTTGTTGTCATATGTTTAGCTGCACTAATGTTTCTTTAAAACAATATTAATTTTCTAGATTATTTGCCTAGAAATATTGTGGTTAGAACTGTTAAATAAAAACTGACGCAGTCATCTTGATGAATAATCAAAAGTTAGTTATTTTAGGAAGTATTTTATTTGAGGATTTTAATTCTTCTATTATTTTTAGTTATATTAAAAATTTTAGTTAGGTTTTCTTATTGAGTAGGTTCTATGTATTTATTTCATATTTGTTTAGGAGTTGGTTGCTATATATAGGCTTCATAATTCTCCCAAGTCTATATGTTCGTCAACGTATTTTCTAGATAAAAGTTTTTACTAGTGATCTAATTTTTATCTTCTTTTTGTTGGGTTGCCTATCTTCTTCACATAGTAGGAACATCCTCCCAATTAATACCTTCAGAAGTTCTCCTAAGTCTTTGAGTATGTAATATGCAAAGAGGTGCCATGACTGCATAATTTATAAAACAACAGCCTTCCTTCTGCCTCTCCTAGCTGCATGTCCCTTGAACAAAGTTAAGAAATTGAATTCCTTAAGTTACTTGTTCCACAAAAAAGCTAGTGGAGGAGTAATGTAAAAATAACTTTTCAGCACTCTCAAATTTGTTGGAAGCTTGAATGCTTTACAGGAGATCTTATAGCTATAAGAACTTTCAGATTATTTAAAAGGATAACATTTGTTATAAGTCTCATCGTTTTTTCTTATGTTGAACCTTGTTGAAGCTTGTGGTGGATGAATTATTTGTTGAAAGCATTTCCTGTTTATTAACTTTTGTAATTGGTAATGGCTGATGATCTTGTACAAGAGTATGTTGTTGGAACTCATTACTAAAAGACCCACTATTTGAAGAGATACTACAAATTCTGTTTTGTGTTTATGCCACTAGCTGGATCAATCACGTTTATATTTCCTGGATGATTGCTGGATGGGTGATATGTATTTTGATGTGATTTTACCTTAATTTCACTGAAACAGTTCTAGTCATATTAGGGACATATATTAGCTGGTGATGGTAATAGTTTGATCTGTACACATGTTGTGTAATACCTTTTGTACCTTATATTCTACTTATCAAGGTGTTTGAAGCCTGAATGGAAATACAAGTTTTATGCTTCAAATGGAAATACACAAGGTGTTTATTAAAATTTAACTGTGTGCCTTCTGTTATGACTTCTTCATGTGTTGTATGGTTGCGAGTTGAATCTAAGTACCTCCCTTTCTACAACAACTATGGGCTAGGTCTCACCACGTGGAGTCCACTTGCTTCTAGAGTGCTCACTCGAAAATACAATAAGGAAATTATACCACCTGACAATCAGTTTGCATTGAAAAATTACAAAGTAATTAGATGGATTTGATACACTTCAGTTGCTATAATCCATTGTTATTCTTTGCTCTTATTGGTGTAAATTACTGACTACATGAATTACAAAGTTGCTAATTACTTGGTATTCTGTAGTATGCTTACTTGTTTGTTATATGGACTTTTGATATATGATAAAGTGTGATTGATTCGAGGATTGATGCTTGTTTTATGAGAAATTTGTTTAATGTGACAAATGATACAGATTATGAATTTCTGAAATTTTTTAAAATACCTATTATATATATATATATATTAAATACTTGGCGGCTAAAAACTGCTAAGTATATATATTTTTTAATTTTTAAAACTATTTATACTTGGCTTTCAAAAACCGCCAAGTATAGTTAGGTGCATACTTGGCGGCTAAAAATTGCCAAGTATATATTTTTTTAATTTTTTAAAACAATTTATACTTGGCGGTCAAAAACCGCCAAGTATAGTCAGGTGCATATTTGACGATCTATCATGACCGTCAAATATGCTAAATTGACCATATTTGACAGTGTTATTGATGGCGCTTTCAAGACCGCCAAATATATACATATTTGGCGGTCAAAAACCGCCAAATATGAGCATTTTTCTTGTAGTGTTTACTTTTGTTAGTTGACCTAAATACAATGTCATTCATATATACTTGAGCAACAATAAAATAGTTAGATGCATGTTTGATAAATAAAGTCTTATCATTGATGCCCCTATTATAACCTCTCTTGATCAAAAAGTTTGTCAACCTTTCATACCAAGCTCTAGGAGCTTTTTTCAAGCCATACAAAGCTTTACGCAATTTGTACACAAAATCAGGATGTTTAGGATCTTTGAATCCTTTAGGTTGTTCAAGAAAAGCCTCTTCATTGAGATAGCCATTTAAAAAGGTTGTTTTAACATCTATTTGTTATAATTTAAAATCAAGCAAGCAATTGCAAGTGGTAATCTGATTAACTCAAGTCTAGCTACTGGTGCAAAGGTTTCATTAAAGTCTATGCCTTCTACTTGTGTGTAACCTTGTGCTACTAGTTTAGCTTTGTTTCTTTCTACTTGACCATTTTCATCAGTTTGTTTTTGAATATCCATTTAGTTCCAATGACATTTGTATTTTGTGGCCTAGGAACTAATTCCCACATTTCATTCCTTTTAAACTAATTAAGTTCATCTTGCATAACCTGAATCCAAACATCTTCTTTGAAAGCTTCTTCCATATTTTTTGGCTCAAATAATGAAACATAACATGTAAATCTTACTTGATTTCTTACCTTGATCCTTGTTTTCATTACTCTATTTGGGCTTCCAATGATTAAACTTGTTGGATGTGCTTTTTATATCCAAGAGGGTGGATCTTTTCTTTCATCTTCATTTCTGATTGAGTTTCTGTCCATATTTGTGCTGTTAGATGTAGTTGTTGTGTCTGTCATAATACTAATTATTTCCTCTTTCATAACTGAATATTCTTTGCTGCTACTGCTATCTGATACTAGATGTTTTATATCTTCTATGAAGCTGGTTATGCTTATTTCTTGAGAGTATATTGCATAATCATCCAGATCATCAAACACTACGTTTGTAGACTCCATTGTGGACTCGGTTCAAAGATTATAAACTCGATAAGCCTAGCTGTTTTGTGTATATCCCACAAAAACTCCTTCATCACTTTTCGGATCTAATTTCCCTAACTACTTTCTGTCATTTAAGATGTAACACCTATATCCAAAGACATGAAAATATTTAAAATTAGGTTTTTCTACCGTTTAGAATTTCATAAGGTGTCTAGTTAGTCACAAGTCTTAGAAAAACTTTATTTTAAATATAACAAGCAATGCTTATTGTTTGAGCCTATAGTCTTTTGGTCAATTTTTTGCTATTGAGCATCACTCTAGCCATCTTTTGAAGTGTCCTGTTTTTTCTTTCCATAATGCCATTTTGTTCAGGTGTTTTGAGAGCTGAAAACTCATGTTCAATTCCATGACATTTGCAAAAATCAACATAGCTAACATTTTCAAACTCCTTGCCATGATCACTCTTTATTATCACTATTCTGCCAATGTTTCTCTTTTATTCATTTTCAAGCTTAACATAAAGATTCCTGAAAGCTTCAAAAGTAACAGGTTTTTCTCTAATAAAATCAACCCAAGTATGTCTAGAGAAGTTATCCACACAAACAAATATGTATCTCTTACCAAATATGCTTTCAATTTCCATGGGACCCATAAGATCCATGTGAAGCAAATCAAGTATTTTGGATGTACTTGATAGGTGTCTATTTATGTATTACTTTTATATCAATTCATCCATGTTTCTTTGCTATATTCCTTGGTATTTTTATGTTTTTGTGTGGTTTTGATGTTTGTAGGAGTTTTGAAGCAACTTGCACAAAAATGGAGTAAAACCCTTCATTTTCACCTCTGCTAGTCAGTGATCTTCTCGGATTTAATTGTATTGATATACAATGAACCCGACGACATGTTATATACCGTTGGAAAGCTCTCGAAGTCTATTTTCTGGAGAAATTTACGGTTTATAAATCCATTCAGTGTACCAAAAGTTGTAATCAAAACAGTGTGAGATGTATAGAAATATAATTCCACAAGTCACTGTAGCATGTATAATACGGGTCACTATAGCAAGTCACTGTAGCAGAGTATTTAAACACATTTTAGGGTTTTATTTTCATAACTTGAAGAGGGGAGAACGTGGTGGAGGCTTCAGCTCTGGAATTCTTTCATCTCTTGGAGTTCTTGAAGGAGAAAGGAAGCTTGGAAAGAGGAAGAACTACAATCCAAAGAGAATTACATCAAATTTGCTAAGTTTTTCCCTTCCCTTTCATTTTCTGGAATGTCTCCATGTTGTATTGTATTTACCACGTTCTTAAACATGTGTAACTGAATCTGAATTGGTTGAGGGTGATTTCAAAGCCCCTGATATGGTTTTTGTAAGTTGATTGTGTAAGGAATTGTTATCCAATTCTCTAATTGAAGTTGCTTGTATTCTCCCATATTTAATGCTTATGATTGCTTGCTGATTGTATTTGAGTGGCCAACTGAATATAATCTGGTTGTGATTTATTGCTAGACTAGAAATCTTGATCCGTAATTGTCTTGAATTTCTAATCATTAGTAGCAAAATTGTGATCAGAGATTACAATTGGAGAATATAACCTAAGTTAAATAATCCGAGCTTGTGTGTTTATTGCTTAGATCAACCTATCTTTCTTATCATAATGCATCCATTGAATTAAACTCAGAGAGCTTGTTCTAGGTTGTTTAATGGATAGAGATTAAATAAAGAGCTTGTTTTATTTAACAACAAAGTAAGGAAAGATTGGGGTAATAGAGCTTGTTATTATCTACGGTTGATAACTTCAATGCTGTAATTAGATGACAATTCTACAATTAATTCGCAAATCCATATCTTGTGGTAGAGAAGGATCCCTTAACCAGCTTTCTCCCATTGATTTTTCATTCAAATTTACTTTCTGTTTTTTATTCTTTACTTGCATTCTTATTTCATTTAGTAAAGCATTCAACAAAAATCCCCCCCTGTTTAGTTTATTGTTGCTGGAAATAACAAATTCAATTAGAATCAATCCTCGTGGGAACGATATCTTACTTATCACTTTATTACTTGTGCGACTAGTATACTTGCTAGTTTCGAACGCATCAAGTTTTTGGCGCCGTTGCCGGGGATTGATTTTCTAATCAATTTGTTATTCTGTTTTTACTACTGATTCTTGATTGTTATTTCCTGATTGTTTGTGTTTAGGCTTTTATGTCCGAGGGAGAAGCGGATCAACGACTTAAGAGAATTAAGGAGTTTCTCCAATCCTCGAATTTAAGGCTAAATCGGTCAATTTCAACTCCACCTCCAGAATTTGATCTTGCACGACATACTTCCCTCCCATCTTCTTGTAGTTCAATCAAATCTGAATCAGAAGCAATGGCGATGGAAAACGATCAGACTCTTAAGGAGTTAGCAGCTCCAATTATTGATCAACAACCGCTATGTATAAGCACCAGTTTTGAGGTAGAATTTGAGCTTAAATCTGGACTAATTCGTCTCTTGCCTACATTTCATGGTTTTGCAGGAGAGGATCCTATCAAATACCTCAGAGAATTTCATGTGGTATGCTCAAGTATGAAGCCAACTGGCGTGTCTGAGGAGCAAATAAAATTGAGAGCTTTTCCATTCTCATTAGCAGATTCGGCGAAAGATTGGCTATACTATCTACCATCGGGTACCATTACCACGTGGAATGAGATAAGTAAACTCTTTTTAGAGAAATACTTTCCCACTTCGAAAGTTATAAACATTAAAAAAGATATTAGTGGCATTCGACAACACAATGGAGAATCACTTCATGAATATTGGGAGAGATTTAGAAGGTTATGTGCTAGCTGTCCAAACCATCAAATTAGTGATGGACTCCTAATTCAATATTTCTATGAGGGTCTCCTACCAATGGAAAGGAGTATCATTGATGCTGCTAGTGGTGGAGCACTGGTTAATAAAACACCAAATGTTGCAAGACGTTTGATTAGCAACATGGCAGCAAACTCCCAACAATTCAGCGGCCAATTTGAGCTACAACTACCAAGGAGAGTAAATGAGGTAAGTACCCCGAACATTGAACAACAACTTTCTGAGCTTACCTCCCTTGTAAAAAAAATAGCTGTAGGACAGATGCATCAATCTTATGTATATGGAGTATATTCTGCCACGGAGCATCCAACCGACATGTGTCCAACTTTGCAAGAAGGAGATACGGAACAAGCCAATGCCATGGGTGGATTTCTAGGACAACCAAGCCAAAGTTACAGTAATCATCAACCAATCACTCCAAATGCCATACCAAATCAGCCACCAGGTTTCAATCAATCAAGAGTGCAGCAATCATTTCAAATGGAACCACAACCAGCACCACAACTAGCTCCACAAAACTCAGGTATGGATCTCCAGGACATTGTTAAAGTACTTGCTACTAACACAATGCAATTTCAGCAGGAAACTAGGGCAAGTATCCAAAACCTGGAAAATCAAATGGGACAATTGGCCTACTAACATGAGCAAATTCGAGAGCAATAGCTTAGAAAAATTACCTTCTCAGACAGTGATCAATCCAAGAGAGAATGCTAGTGCAATCACTTTGAGAAGTGGAAAGCAATTACAAGTTCCACAAAAAGGGTCACAAACTAATGATGAGGATCACAAACTGATGAAGGGGATGACACCACTTCCACCATGAATAAAACATCATCTTCTAAGGTAAATCCAAAAACCCATATTCCTTCATATGGTACTCCTCCACCTTTTCCTAGCAGATTTGCAAAATCAAAGAAGGAGGAACAAGAACAGGAAATCCTGGAAACTTTTAGCAAGATCGAGGTAAATATACCACTTCTGGATGCTATTAAGCAAGTACCTCGTTATGCAAAATTTCTCAAGGAGTTATGCACCAACAAGAGAAAGTTGAAAGGAAATGAGAAGGTAAGTGTGGGGGAAAATGTTTCAGCTGTATTGCAAAGAAAAATTCCTCCGAAATGCAAAGATCCAGGTACGTTCACCATTCCATGCACTATTGGTAATACCAAGTTTGGAAGAGCTATGTTAGATTTAGGAGCATCAATTAATGTCATGCCCTATTCTATTTATGCTTCCTTGAACCTTGGACCCCTTGCGGAAACTGGTATTGTAATTCAACTCAAGAGGGTCCATGCCATGTGCCTTTGAAAACTTGAAAACGGGAGGAGAACTTGGGTTAGTGGCCCTCTTGAAACAATAGTATTTAATTTTCTTCATAATCATTTTTTTAATAAAATATTAAATAAATGCTATGTTCATAACCTTAGCATTCCCTAATAAATAAAGATTCTTTCATTTAAGTGGGTTTTACATGAACCTTTTTTATTTATTAAAATCAATTTGTAAAAGGTATTTAATAAAAAAACAATTGTTAAATAATCTTTTAAAAAGGAATCAATTTGTTTCTTTTGAAAATTTTAGAAGATATTTAGGAAAAAAAATCGATTCCTATTGTAGGTTTATGAAAAATATAATAAATTAGGGTAACAATTTTGTCTCTTTGGCACTTGATCTGTTTCACACCTTCCAATATTTGGGGCTGAATTTTATATTGATTATTTGCAGCTTGTAGTTATAATATTGCTTGTCTGTTTCGTAGCCTTTAGTGTAGCAATTTTATATTGTTCAACAATTATGGGATTTAATATTGCCTAGTCTGTTTGACTTTGTCTTGAATTTGTTTATTATAGTTTATTCCTTTGAAGTATTAATTTTAAATTGATTAAATTTCATTTTCCATGTAACCGCAGCTTGTAATTAGTTGTCATTAGGCATCAATTTGAGGTCCATTAGCCGTACACAATCTTTCCTACTTGAGGAGGTATTTTTTATAATCCATTAACTTTTTTAGTAAAATATGTTTCTTAAAAAAAATATACTTGAACTTAACATCCAAATATACTAACTTTAGATCTATTGTAACTTTAGATTTCTTTGTTGTAGCTTTAGTGTGAAGGTGTTAAAAGTCTCTTTAATTGATTTTGTAGCAGTTTAATAAATTAAATCTATTCACTGCTGACATTTAATGTGAAAAACATGGAAGTTTTTGTTTTTGCATGAAGGTGTATATGCAAGTGTTCCTTGCAAAACGTATGCTTTTGTTGGTCTAATGGAGCTTTTGTCCTCTTTGTTGTTAAAGCTCTCAAGTTTTGAAACATTAAAACTTGCTTTTGACTGGGTTTTGGACGGGGTTCTAATGCAAGTGTTCCTGTTTTTTCTGATAGTAGATACTGACTCGGTTTGAATCTGCAGTTTGTTATTATTATTTTTTTCTTATATATGCCAATTTCTGTGTGACATGAACTTATACACATCTGAGTTATGTGGCTAGAGTTGATTGGCATTTTTTTTTTTAATTATAAGAGAACTTCTTGTTAAACTTCCTGTTGGTCAACAAGATCCAAACACATGCACTCTCTTAATTCTGTTTGTGTGTATGTGCTTCATTTCTTCTTCTGTATAAAAATGCAGGTGATTGGTATTCCATGCGGGACTAAAGGTGGTGTCATGATCAACTATCGGGAGATAGAGGTAATGCGATTTAGATGATCCTATGTTAACACTAGCGAATTGGATATGAATTGATTTAAATGCTCTTTTGCAGGTTGTTAACCGCCTTCGAAAGGATTATGTTTATGATACACTTCATGAGTATGGCGTGCTGTACGACAAGACTTGGATATATGACTAGATTCATCATGAGATAAATCAGGTCTGCAGCTCTCGTAGTCTTTAGCAAGTTTATATTGATGTGTTTGATCAGGCAAGGAAGAGTGCTAATTGAATGTAGCTTTAAGGCCATGGAAGCCAATATGCCTTTAAATTCCTTTTATTAATGCTATTGCTCTGTGCTGCTGAGAGCAGCATACTTTTTCATCCTTCCATGGTGGTGTAATTAAAGGGGTCATAAGGCTTAGAGTTTGTTATGCCCAGTTTCTCTTCATTCATGTGTGTGGAGTTGTCAACATTATTAGTTAACATCATTACATTTTTATTTTTTTCCAGTACTGTTATCAGGATCCTTGAGCTTTGTTTTGTTAGATACATACAGTATTACATACATGTCATACATAAGTAGATGGGGAGGTAAGTAATTCCCACGCATAGATGCCAAAAAACAATCACATATATAGAGACATATACACATGCATACGCATGTTGATATTTAAAAGTTGTCCATGTGTTTGTGTTTATAGTTCTCCCTTAATTTGTAGTCAAATTTTAGTGAATATTGATAATGATCTATTTTTACACCTTTCAGATTGATGAAGAGATGAAAGATGCTCTCCAAGGTGATTGCACAGGTTATGCTCCAGGCATTAAATTATCAGTGTAAGAGTTTAGACGAAATTTTGAGCAGATGGGGGAAGAACGCATTAAGTTGAATATGAATCTTAAAAATTAATTTTGTCTTATTTTTCTCGTTTTACTTTTATGTAGTAAACTTTTTATTGATGGAAGAGATCCTTAAGTTTAGTCAAACATACATGTTAAACATAGGAGTTTGTCTGGGTTTTGTATTTTACTCAATTTCTTGTGATTCTATTGTAAGATATAAACAGAAAAGAAAGCTGAATATTATTGTGATTAGAGGTTATTGTGGAACCTATTATTCCTCATCAAAATGGATGTTTAACCTTTCCAACCTCAAAATTCTTCATGATAAATAATGAGCACTCATGCATGTGTCAGTGCAATCACACACGTGTCCTAGTTTTGTTGCTTTTATAGATTATAGTCAGCCTTTGATAGAGCTAATATGCACCATATTACCTTGGCATGATACTGGATAGGTGTTAATTCTATCTAGACACAGAATGTAGTTGAGAAAGAGGCAGAGACAAGCAAGAAGATGGCTATCAATGAAGCTGAGAAGAATGCCAATGTTAGCAAGGTCCTCATGGAACAGAAGTGGGTGGAGGAAGACAGTGCCAGGAGGCAGGAAGAAATTGACAACCAAATGTACTTGGCTCATCAAAAAAGCCTAGCATATGCTGATTTCTATCGGTGAAATGTCTCATCGGTGGATTATTAAAGACTTATTTCAAGAGTAATTTTCATAAAACAGTTATATCTCAAGCTTAAGTATGTTTTACTTGATTTCATTTTCCTCAAGTCATTTAGGATTGTATTACATATTATTTACAAGTACTTGTATTTAATATTTACGATAATATTTATCGTAATACAAATTCGTACTTTTATTATATATTATGTATTCTTTGATAATATATATAATAGTGTATGATTAAAAGTGAAAGGTATTACAAATTAATAAAAAAAGTGGGGATTTAATTATAAATACAATATTTTTCTGTATGAAATAAATGGCAACATATTTTTCTGTATGAAATAAATGGCAACGTGCGCATGTTGCCAAAACTTCACACTCTTAAGATCTATAGCAAAGTGCGATGTGTGCTGCCATTGGGGTCTACAACAACGCATGTTGTGTGTTACTGAAACTCTATCACTCTTTGTCCTTTCACAACACGCATTTCATTGCACGTTGCCATTGAGGTCTACAGCAACGTGCATTGCGCATTGTCGAATCACTATTACTCTATGTCTTTTAGCAATATGCATTGCATGTTGCCAAAAGATTTTCTGCAAAGTGTAGAATTGCTTTCCGCAATATGCATAGGGACTTTCCACAACAACAACGCGTGCCTATGCGTTGCGAAAACGTTTTAGCAATGCAAAATACATGTTGTCATAGCCCATATTTCTTGTAGTGCGGATTCTAAATTAAATAGCAATAATACACTGAGTATGCAAGTTTTTGATAAAATACATGTGTGCAAGTTGTTGCATTATCAAACAATTAGGTAGAGGTTGCATGTAGTTTTATGTAAACATGCATTGTCAACAGGTCATATATATATATATATATATATATATT
>SNVD02006248.1:0-24561 GCA_013180625.2 Boswellia sacra
ATTAATCGTAGAATTGTCATCCAATTACAGTAATGAAGTTATCAACCGTAGATAACAACAAGCTCTGTTATCCCAAGCTTTCCTTACTTTGTTGTTAAATAAATAGGCTCTTTACTTAATCTCTATCCATTAAACAACCTAGAACAAGCTCTCTAAATTTAATTCAATGGATGCATTACGATAAGAAAGATAGGTTGATCTAAGCAATAAACACACAATCTCGGATTATTTAACTTAGGTTGTATTCTCCAATTGCAATCTCTGATCACAATTTTGCTACGAAGGATTAGAAATTCAAGACAATTACGGATCAAGATTTCTAGTCTAGCAATAGACAATATCCAGATTATATTCAGTTGGCCACCCAAATACAATCCAGCAAGCAATCATAAGAATTAAACATGTGAAAATACAAGCAACTTCAATTAGAGAATTGGATAACAATTCCTTGCACAATCAATTCACAAAAACCATACAAGGGCTTTGAAATCACCCTCAACCAATTCACAGATTTAGTTACACATATTCAATCAGAATAACAAATACAATACAGAGAAATTCCAGAATTGAAAAGGAAAGAAAGAACTTAGCAAATTCTTTGAAAATCTTCTTTGTAGATGAATCTTCTTGGAATTGTAGTTCCTCCTCTTTCAAAATCTTCTTCTCCTTCAAGAACTCCAAGGGATGAGAGAAATCCAGAAATGCAGCCTCCTCCCACCTTTTCCCCTCTTCAAGTTATGAAAATAAAACCCTAAAATGTGTTTAAATACTCTGCTACAGTAACTTGCTACAGTGCTCCGTATTTAATAACATGCTACAGTGATATATGGAATTACAAATATACACTTCTCATACCATTTTTATCACAACTTTCGGTACACTCCATAAATTCGTGAACCGTAAATTTCTCCAGAAAATAGACTTCGAGAGCTTTTCAATGGTATATAGCATGTTATCCGGTTAATTGTATATCGATACAATCAACTCCAAGAAATTGGTTGACTAGCAGAGGTGAAATGAAGGGTTGTACTCCAATTTTGTGTAAGCTCCTCCAAAACTCCTATAAACATCAAAAACCACACAAAAACATAAAAATACCAAGGAATATAGCAAAGAAACATGGACGAATTGATATGAAAATGATATATAAATAGACATTTATCAAATTCCCCCACACTTAGACTTTGCTAGTCCTCGAGCAACTACGACAATATGAAATAAAACTAAACCGAAACAGAATCAACAAAAAAATTAAAACCCACAAATGCTTTATCTTGCAAATAGGCCTCAAAGATTGTACTTAATTATAACCCAAGGAAAACTTCAAAATAATGCACTTGATCAAGAATTTCATCTCAACGATTAGTTTCGCTTCACTTCAATTCCTCAAGTGTGTGTGTGTAGAGCCATTCTCACCTAATCACTTGTAACCCGATGAGTTTATGCATAAAAATGAATCATATTTAATATTGAAGATGTGTGTATAAATGAACTCCATAGTCCTGCTTTTCAAGTCACTCTCCACTAATGTAGACATGCACAAGACCAAGGATCAAGTAGGACTTTATTAAGCTTGTAACGTTTGGCTTGGGTGAAGGTATGATAAAGGATAATAATTTGGCTCAAATCACCCACAAACACCTAAATCATTCAAGACTATGTAGAGCTCAAGCCTATAACAAAACTTCATTTCAATTCACCAGGTTACTCCCCCAAACTTATTTAGAACACTCAATCTTTTTTTTTCTTTTTTTTTTTTTTAGAAAACAAAAGAAACTACACCCATGTTTCATTCTTTTTAAGAACACCCAAGGGTATAGAACTTTTTTTTTCTTTTTTTTTTAACTGCAATTCCACTCCCCCACACTTAAACAATACATTGTCCTCAATGTTTAAGTACGTGGAAAATAAGTACAGATTTTTTTTTTCTTTCCTTTTTTTTTACAAACATAATAAAACTCACTTGCATTGCTCATGGCACAATCCAACCTCCTCTAACTTCCCAAAACCAGAACATAGCTCAAAATGTAATTGCGAATGATTTACATGCTCATAGGTACGGGATAAACTGTTTGGAACAAATTCAATTAAGGTTAAGAAATCTTTTAGTGAGTTAATCAAGAAAAGGCTTCGATGCTCAAAGGTCCTAGGGATCCATTTCAGTCATGTTGGCTATTGCTCAACGGTTCCAAAGATGGCCTAATCCTTTCCCCATGTTGCACAGTCCTAGATGTCGCCTCGAGTGACACAAACAGTTTTCTAGAATTCTGTGAAATCTGAAGAGCTTTAAATTA
Source organism: Boswellia sacra (assembly GCA_013180625.2). Classification (NCBI taxonomy): domain Eukaryota; kingdom Viridiplantae; phylum Streptophyta; class Magnoliopsida; order Sapindales; family Burseraceae; genus Boswellia; species Boswellia sacra. Next base: position 2,295 of record SNVD02006248.1, read on the forward strand.
TACATAACTTTCTCTAAGTGAACAATCGCAGTGATAATAGCTCGTGTCAATGTTGCGGGCAAGGATCAAAGCAAAGCGAAACACCAATATACATTTCAAGCACACGGATCCATGCATCATTATCATTTTCCAAGAGTTATTCTTAATTCAATCATTATCTTATCATCGACCCACAAAATGCAAGAAAAGAGGTACGTGGCGTTGTTATACCTGAGTCAAGATTGTATATGTCAACAATCCTTAGGACCAGTAGCCCGCAAACTTAAGGTTTCCAGCCTATATACCTTTATTATGAAGAACAAAACAAGAAACAAGACACTTCAAACACATGATAAACAAACTACAAGTTTTAAAGGATGAATGCGTTTCAATGGTTAGGAACCCATATTCTGCCATTCGCAGGTTTTTTCACAATTTAATTTTTTAAATCGAAACTGATAAAGATACAACCATAACAACTTCTAATACGCAACTAAACTTACTCATAAAATAACAAAGTCCAACAAGCCAGCAAACAAAAACAAGTCAGTTAGAATGGGTCTAAAAGGTTTAGAAGTTACCTCCTTATTCAGCCATTATGGATTGAAGAGATCCAGAATGCGTTTCAAGAGAACTTGAACTTTTTAAGCCACCACTCTAAAAACCGAGATTAGAAAATATTACCTGGGACGAAAGAAATAACCTGAAAAGCTCAAAAGAAACGACATGAAAAATCTCAAATAAACACACTAAAAAGAAAGCAAACAAAAACGAAGCAAACCAGCAAATAGAGATTACAGATGGAGGGTTAAATCCCGTTGACGCCTTTTGTTGCCTTCTCCAAACCAATTTATCCGAGCCATTGTTGGATCAGGTGAATAGATGAATTCTTGTAGTTTGTCAATTAACTCTCCTGCAGTTGAAGCTGTAACCAGCATTTGCCTTGCTGACGGTGAGATGAAATTTTTTTCTACAGCTTGATCAGAAAGGACAACAAACCATCAAAAAAATTATTAACATTTAACAAACCAATGGGTTTCCGATGGATGTTTAGCTGTGCGCAAGAGGTGATTTGAAATATCTCCTCTAATGTACCATAACCACCCGGCAAAGCTATAAATGCATCGGACTTAACAACCATATGTGCAATACGCTCATGCATACTAGAGACCTGTAACTCTTCCCGATTGTGTTGCCTACGATATCTCGTACAGCTAATGGTTTAGGGATAATGCCGAGAACTTTGCTCCCTCCTAGGGATGCAGCTGTTGACACACACCCCATTAACCAAAGACTACCCCCTCCATAAATCAAATTAATACCCCTCGCAGCTAATGTCCTACCAAGATCAAGAGCTGCTGTGGTAAACTCTCCATCTTTACCAAATTGCGATCCGCAAAATACGCATATATTGCGGAATCGCCGAATTGGTGTTTTCTCCATTTCTACAAGTGCTCTAATCTTGTGTAAGACCGTTAGATATTATGCTTTTCAATTGCAAGACAGGTTATGGAATGACATATGAAAATATGCAGAATGTATATATACACCCATAAAAACTCTCAAATTTTGACACATGGGGACACACTTTCGGTGGGGGTTGCTCGATGCAGATTTATCGCCCCAAGATTTGAAAAAATGAGATATGCTTTCGGCGAGGTTTGACAAAACCTACACACTTGTCTCCCACGTGAAGCATGGAAAATGGAGATACACTTTCGGCAGGGGTTGACAAAACCCCCACACTTGTCTCCCAAGTGAAGCATAAAAAATAGAGATACACTTTCGGTGGAGGTTGACAAAACCTCCACACTTGTCTCCCACGTGTACTTATGCCATAGGGTAGTCATATGGTTTGTCAAAAAAAAAACTTGAAATTAAAACAAACAAAATCAACAAACAACAACAACACAAAAACAACACTGATAATCAGATCAAACGAAACAAGAAAGAAATAAAATTCGACAACAACAACACACATTCAAATATACAGTAGTTGTGATTGTGGCTCACATCTTCCTCTGGTTTTACGTCCAGTAACGGCTGAAACGCCTTCTATGAGTCGGGGATTTGCTTTCCCTCCAGTTTTCTTATAAACTGGCAAACAGGGTCGTTTTTAGTCAGATTCCCTATACTATAACACTGCAATTCATTACGAAATTGTGTCCATAGATTAAGCAATTCACGCTGAACAAGTCCACAAGAATGTGACTCCAGAGTTAACAAAACATTATCCAGCGACTCATTACTCAAACCATTCTTAATAAATGAAAGTTTATCTTCTCTATTCCTGGACGCAAAACCTAATGAACGACAAGTCTGGTTACAATTCCATCTAGCACCTTTATAACATACTTGTAACCTTTTCGCTCTTCGCCTCTTGGCGTAGTAGCTCTTTCCTAGACCAGGCATGTATTTTGCGAGATTAATGTCCAGCTCACCGGACAATCTCACCTTGGCTTCGATAAGCCATCGGATATCAGCAGGCACATTTAGGAGCATCAATGCCCAAATTCTAGTCATCCGTACTTTATAAATTTTAAACACAGCATTTTGAGGAAGTGAAGGGAAATATTTACGAAGGTTCGATAGAAAGATATCAGCATCCATTGAAGAGAAGAAAAGGAGAGATATTACCGAAAATGCGATAGAGTTTGTTCTTCTCCCAGATATGCACGTTTCAAACCTTCGAACAATGGCTTCAACTCCCGTTTGGATGTTTCCTCAAGCTGTTGCACAAATGAGCTCAAAGCACAGATTAATCAAATTAAACAAAAGGAAGGAAAAGAAAAGAGCAGAAACGAAACTAAAGACACATAAAAGAGATAACAATGCAATAGCAAACAAAAGTCAAAAACAAATAAAAAAACATAAAAACAAATAAGACAGATGGAAAGAGAGATAAAACCTGATCAATTTGATGGCCTACGAAAGGAATCTCCTCGATACACAAAAATCGATCATTATTACCTTATTTTATTTTTCTTTTCTTTTTTTATTTATTTTGTAAAAACATTGGGTTGCCTCCCAATAAGCGCTTGGTTTAACGTCCTCAGCCCGACGTTGGTTCCATCTTGGCAGGGTCCAATTTCCCGTTGTGCTTCCTAATGGGCTTTGGATCCCTCTGTCTACACGATACGGTCATGCATGGATGCTTGGATTTCATAATTGTCCCTCATAGCTATTTTGTGATTCTGTAAGTATATCGGACGAGTTTACTCTTGTATTTTCGTGCAAGGCCCATTTCCATTGTAACTCGCAAGTATCATTCTCACCCAAGAATCCATAATTCAAATGATCTTCGAAGTGATTAAGCCTCCAAGGTATTAGCTTTCATCACAGAAGGAAGAAGTTTCTCATTAGATAAAGGCAATTCAATGTACGAAACATCATACATATTTTTGGTGATAGCTATAGTCTCATCCAAGCTTGTCACAGCTTCCTCCACTTCTTTAGACACTTGTATCAGCTTTCTTGTTTCTTTGAAACTTTCTATCCTTATGTGTTCACTAATAGCAACATCCACTCCATTCTTGCGAGTTAACTCAAAACATTGTTGGGGCAAATAATCAATAACGTCAACTGCAAAAACAGAATGTAAGTCATTAGAGTACCTCATTTCCTCAAAAATATTAAAACTTATCACCTTGCCATCAAACTCTATGGCCAGAGGCATAATGACATTCAATCTTGATTCTAGCAAGTTTTCGAGAATGGCCCCCCCCCCCCCCCCCCCCCCCCCCCCTCCCCCTCCCTAAAAGAATCGGAGTTGGATTAGGAGATGTCTCATCCTCTATTTTAAGGACATAGAAGTCTGCTGGAAAAACCAATGGATTCACCTGCACAAGCACATCTTCCACAACTCTTTTGCGATATGCATTAAAATGATCAGCAAACTGAATGGTAATACCAGTTTTCGCAAAAGTTCCAAGATTTAAAGAAGCATAAATAGAATATGGCATGACATTAATAGATGCTCCTAAATCTAATATAGCTCTTTCAAACTTGGTATTACCAATGGTGCCTGGAATGATGAACGTACCTGGATCTTTGCATTTTGGAGGAATTTTTCTTTGCAATACAGCTGAAACATTTTCCCCCACACTTACTTGCTCATTTCCCTTCAACTTTCTCTTGTTGGTGCATAACTCCTTGAGAAATTTTGTACAACGAGGTACTTGCTCAATAGCCATCCAGAAGTGGTATATTTACCTCGATTTTGTTGAGAATTTCCAGGGGGATTTCTTGTTCTTGTTTCTCCTTCGATTGTGCAAATCTACTTAGGAAAAAGTGGAGGAGAAACATATGAAGGAATGGGAGTTATAGGATTTACCTGAGAAGTCAGTGTTTTGTTCATGGTGGAAGTGGTGTCATCTCCTTCATCAGTTTGTGATTTCTTGGCAGGACATCTAATTGCTCTTCATTTTGCAAAGTTATCGCACAAGAATTCTCTCTTGGATTGATCATCGTTTGAGAAGATAATTCTTCTGAGCCTTGGCCCTCGAATTTGCTCATGCTAGTGGCCAATTGTCCCATTTGATTTGCCAGGTTTTGGATACTTGCCCCAGTTTCCTGCTGGAATTGTATTGTGTTAGTGGCAAGTGCATTAACATATCCTGGAGAGACATACCTGAGTTTTGTGAAGCTGGTTGTGGTGCTGGATATGGCATTGGTGGTGGTTGCATTTGAAATGGTTGCTGCACTCTAGGTTGATTGCAACTTTGTGGCCGATTTGGTATCACATTTGGAGTGATTGGTTGATGATTCCAGTAACTGAAATTATGTTGATCTTCCCATCCAGCATTGTAAGTGCTAGAGAAAGGATCATACCATTGGCTCGTTGGTCCTGGAAATCCACCCATGGCATTGGCTTGTTCCATATATTCTTCTTGTAAAGTTGGATACATGTCGATTGGATGCTCCATCGTAGAATATATCCCACATTCATAAGAATTTTGCATATCTACTACAGCCATGTTTTCCACAAGAGAGGTTAGCTCAGAAAGTTGTTGTTCAATGGTCGGAGTGCTTACCTCATTTACTCTCCATGGTACTTGTGGCTCAAATCCGCTACTGAATTGATAGAAGTTTACTGCCATGTTGTCTAAACACAAACAATCAGAAAAGAAAAACAAAGAAAATATGAATCAACAATGAAATCAAAATACAAATTGATTAGAAAATCAATCCCCGGCAACGGCGCCAAAAACTTGATGCGTTCGAAACTAGCAAGTATACTAGTCGCACAAGTAATAAAGTGATGAGTACGATATCGTTCCCACGAGGATTGATTCTAATTGAATTTGTTATTCGAAAGTAAAAACAGAATAAATGGGGGGTTTTGTTGGTTGATTAACTAAACTTAATGCAAAGGCAAAAGAAGAATAACACAATGCAAATTTAAACGGATTGAAAAATCAATGGGGGAAACCTGGTTAAGGGTTTATTCTCTGCCACAAGATATGAATTTGTGAATTAATCGTAGAATTATCATCCAATTACACCATTGAAATTATCAACCGTAGATAACAACAAGCTCTGTTATCCCAATCTTCCTTACTTTGTTGTTAAATAAAACAAGCTCTTTATTTAATCTCTATCCATTAAACAACCTAGAACAAGCTCTCTGAGTTTAATTCAATGGATGTATTATGATAAGAAAGATAGGTTGATCTAAGCACTAAACACACAAGCTCGGATTATTTAACTTAGGTTGTATTCTCCAATTGCAATCTCTGATCACAATTTTGCTACTAAGGATTAGAAATTTAAGACAATTACGGATCAAGATTTCTAGTCTCGCAATAGACAATATCCAGATTATATTCAGTTGGCCATTCAAAATACAATCAGTAAGCAATCATAAGCATTAGATATGGGAAAATACAAGCAACTTCAATTAGAGAATTGGATAACAATTTCTTACACAATCAACTCACAAAATCCATATCAAGGGCTTTGAAATCACCCTAAACCAATTCAGATTTAGTTACACATATTCAATCAGAATAACAAATACAATACAGAGAAATTCCAGAATTGAAAAGGAAAGAAAGAACTTAGCAAATTCTTTGAAAATCTTCTTTGTAGATGAATCTTCTTGGAATTGTAGTTCCTCCTCTTTCAAATCTTCTTTCTCCTTCAAGAACTCCAAGGGATGAGAGAAATCCAGAAATGCAGCCTCCTCCCACCTTTTCCCCCTCTTCAAGTTATGAAAATAAAACCCTAAAATGTGTTTAAATACTCTGCTACAGTGACTTGCTACAGTGCCGCCGTGATTTAATAACATGCTGACAAGTGATATATGGAATTACATATACACTTCTCTACCTTTTGATTACAACTTTTGGTACACTGAATGGATTTATAAACCGTTAATTTCTCCAGAAAATAGACTTCGAGAGCTTTCAAACGGTATATAACATGTCGTCGGGTTCATTGTATATCAATACAATTAAATCCGAGAAGATCACTGACTAGTAGAGGTGAAAATGAAGGGTTTTACTCCATTTTTGTGCAAGTTGCTCCAAAACTCCTACAAACATCAAAACCACACAAAAACATAAAAATACCAAGGAATATAGCAAGAAACATGGACGAATTGATATGAAAATGATATATAAATAGACACTTATCAATAAGATTCCAACATATCTGCACATAAAGCCAATTAAGCAAAAGTTAAGGAGGTTAAGACTAGAATGGGCGTAGAAGATCAAGGAAGAAGTCTCTAGGCAGATTGAAGCCAAGTTTCTAGATGTGATGTATCCAGAATGGTTAGCCAATATTGTGCCAATGCCCAAGAAGGATGGAAGGGTCCGAATGTGTGTTGATTATTGATAGGTGTCTATTTATATATCATTTTAATATCAATTTGTCCATGTTTCTTTGCTATATTCCTTGGTATTTTTATGTTTTTGTGTGGTTTTTGATGTTTGTAGTAGTTTTGGAGCAAATTGCACAAAATTGGAGTAAAACCCTTCATTTTCACCTCTGCTAATCAACCAATTTCTCGGAGTTGATTGTATCGATATACAATTAACCAGATAACATGCTATATACCATTGGAAAGCTCTCGAAGTCTATTTTTTGGAGAAATTTACGGTTCACGAATTTATGTAGTGTACTGAAAGTTGTGATAAAAATGGTATGAGAAGTGTATATTTGTAATTCCATATATCACTGTAGCATGTTATTAAATACGGGGCACTTAGCAAGTTACTGTAGCAGAGTATTTAAACACATTTTAGGGTTTTATTTTGATAACTTGAAGAGGGGAAAACGTGGGAGGAGGCTGCATTTCTGGATTTCTCTCATCCCTTGGAGTTCTTCAAGGAGAAAGAAGATTTTGAAAGAGGAGGAATTACAATTCCAAGAAGATTCATCTACAAATAAGATTTTCAAAGAATTTGCTAAGTTCTTTCTTTCCTTTTCAATTCTGGAATTTCTCTGTATTGTATTTGTTATTCTGATTGAATATGTGTAACTAAATCTGAATTGGTTGCGGGTGATTTCAAAGCCCTTGATATGGATTTTGTGAGTTGATTGTGTAAGAAATTGTTATCCAATTCTCTAATTGAAGTTGCTTGTATTTTCCCATGTTTAATGTTTATGATTGCTTGCTGGATTGTATTTGGATGGCCAACTGAATATAATTTGGATATTGTCTATTGCTAGACTAGAAATCTTGATCCGTAATTGTCTTGAATTTCTAATCATTAGTAGCAAATTTGTGATCAGAGATTGCAATTGGAAAATACAACCTAGGTTAAATAATTCGAACCTGTGTGATTATTGCTTAGATCAACCTATCTTTCTTATCGTAATGCTTCCATTGAATTAAACTTAGAGAGCTTGTTCTAGGTTGTTTAATGGATCGAGATTAAATAAAGAGCTTGTTTTCTTTAACAACAAAGTAAGGAAAGATTGGGGTAACAGAGCTTGTTGTTATCTACGGTTGATAACTTCAATGCTGTAATTGGATGACAATTCTACGATTAATTCGCAAATCCATATCTTGTGGTAGAGAAGGATCCCTTAACCAGATTTTTCTCATTGATCTTCCATTCAAATTAACTTCTGTTTTGTTATTCTTAATTTGCATTCTTATTTCATTTAGTTAATCATTCAACAAAACCCCCCCTTTTAGTTAATTGTTGCTGGAAATAACAAATTCAATTAGAATCAATCCTCGTGGGAACGATATCTTACTTATCACTTTATTACTTGTGCGACTAGTACACTTGCTAGTTTCGAACGCATCAAGTTTTTGGCGCCGTTGCCGGGAATTGATTTTCTAATCAATTTGTTATTTTGTTTTTACTACTGATTCTTGATTGTTATTTCCTGATTGTTTGTGTTTAGGCTTTGATGTCCGAGGGAGAAGCAGATCAACGACTTAAGAGAATTAAGGAGTTTCTCCAATCCTCGAATTTAAGGCTAAATCGGTCAATTTCAACTCCACCTCCAGAATTTGACCTTGCACGACATACTTCCCTCCCATCTTCTTGCAGTCCAATCAAATCTGAATCAGAAGCAATGGCGATGGAAAACGATCAGACTCTTAAGGAGTTAGCGGCTCCAATTATTGAACAACAACCGCTAAGCATAAGCACCAATTTTGAGATAGATTTTGAACTTAAATCTGGACTGATTCATCTCTTGCCTACATTTCATGGTTTTGCAGGAGAGGATCTGAACAAACACCTCAAAGAATTTCATGTGGTATGCTCAAGTATGAAGCCAACCGGCGTTTCTGAAGAGCAAATGAAATTGAGAACTTTCCCATTCTCATTAGCAGATTCGACAAAAGATTGGCTATACTATCTACCACCAGGTACCATTACCACTTGGAATGAGATGAGTAAACTCTTTTTGGAGAAATACTTCCAGCCTCGAAAGCTACAAATATTAGAAAAGATATTAGTGGCATTCGACAACACAATGGAGAATCACTTCATGAATATTTGGAGAGATTTAGAAGATTATGTGCTAGCTGTCCAAACCATCAAATTAGTGATGGACTCCTAATTCAATATTTCTATGAGGGTCTCTTACCAATGGAAAGGAGTATCATTGATGCTGCTAGTGGTGGAGCACTAGTTAATAAAACACCGAACGTTGCAAGATGTTTGATTAGTGACATGGCAGCGAACTCCCAATAATTCAGCAGTCAATTTGAGCCACAACTACCAAAAAAGAGTAAATGAGGTAAGTACTTCAAATATTGAACAACAACTTGGAAACTTACCTCTCTTGTAAAAAAAAATTGCTGTTAGGACATATGCAGCAATCTTAGCATGTGGAGTATGTTTTTTTTTTTTTTTTTTTTTCTCTACCATGGACCTCCAACGACATGTGTCAACTTTGCAAGAAGGAGATACAAAACAAGCAAATGCCATAGGTGGATTTCCAGGACAACCAAGGCAAAGGTATGACCCTTTCTCCAATACTTACAATGCGGGATGGAGAGATCACCCTAATTTAAGATATGCGAATCGTCAACCAATTGCCCCAAATGCCATTCCAAATCGACCACCAGGTTTCAATCAACAAAGGGTGCAGCAACCATTTCAAGCACAACCACAACCAGCACCATAACCAGCTCCACAAAATTAGCAGATTTGCAAAAATCAAAGAAGGAGGAACAAGAACAGTGTGAAATCCTGGAAATTTTTTTCGCCAAGATCGAGTAAATATACCACTTGGGATGCTATCAAGCAAGTACCTCGTTTTTCTGCAGAATTTCTGAAGGAGTTATGCACCAACAAGAGAAAGTTGAAAGAATTAGAAGGTAACGTGTGGGAAAATGGTTTCATTGTATTACAAAAGAAAAAATTCCTCCGAAAATGCAAAGGATCCAGGTCTGGTCACCATTCCATTGCACCATTGGTAATACCAGTTTGAAAGAGCTATGTTAGATTTAGGAGAATCTGCTTACTGTCATGCCATATTTATTTATGCTTCTTTGAAATCTTGGACCCCTTGCGGAAACTGGTATTGTAATTCAACTTGCTGATCGTTCTAATGCATATCCCAAATGAGTTGTGGAAGATGTGCTTGTGCAGGTGAATCAATTGGTTTTTCCAGCAGACTTCTATGTTCTGGAAATGGAGGATGAGACATCTCCCAATCCAACACCGATTCTTTTGGGGAGGCCATTCTTGAAAACTGCCCGAACCAAGATTGTTGTTCATGATGGCACTCTCACCATGGAGTTTGATGGCGAGGTGATTCGTTTCAATATTTTTGAGGCAATGAGGTACCCTAGTGACTTGCATTCTGTTTTTGCAGTTGATGTTATTGATTCTTTAGCACAACAACTTTTAGAGTTAACTCGCAAGGATGGATTGGAAGTAGCCATTAGTGAGCACATAGGGGCAGAAAATTCCAGAGAACCGAGAAGGCTGATACAAGTGTCTAAAGAAGTGAAGGAAGCTGTGGCAAGCTTGGATGAGACTATAGCTATCACCACAAACAGGTATGATGTTTCGTACATTGAATTGCCTTTAATCTAATGAGAAACTTCTACCTTCCGTGATGAAAGCACCTGCCTTGGAGCTTAAGCCTCTTCCAGATCATTTGAAGCATGTATTCCTAGGTGAGAAAGATACTTTGCAAGTCATAATAGCAAAGGGTCTTGCACCATTACAAGAAGAGAAACTCATCCGAGTGCTCCGAGATCACAAAACGGCTATTGGGTGGACAATCGCTGACATCAAAGGTATTAGTCCAGCCGTATGCATGCACCGCATCTTGTTAGAAGAGGGATCCAAGCCCACTAGAGAAGCACAGCGGAGGTTGAATCCTCCGATGATGGAAGTTGTCAAGAAAGAAATCTTGAAATTGTTAGATGTGGGTGTGATTTATCCAATTTCGGACAGCAAGTGGGTGAGTCCAGTCCAAGTTGTTCCGAAGAAATCTGGTGTTACGGTGGTTAAGAATGACATAATGAGCTAGTTCCCACTCGTATCCAAACTGGCTGGCGAGTTTGTATTGATTATCGGAAGCTAAATACAGTAACTCGCAAGGATCACTTTCCTTTGCCATTCATTGATCAAATGCTGGAGAGATTAGCAGGTCATTCTCATTATTGTTTTCTTGATGGCTATTCAGGATATAATCAGATTGTCATTGCCCCTGAGGATCAAGAGAAAACTACATTCACATGCCCATTCGTTACATTTGCCTATCGACGCATGCCATTCGGTCTTTGCAATGCCCCTGCCACTTTCCAAAGGTGTATGGTAAGTATTTTCTCTGATTATGTTGAGAACATTATTGAGGTATTTATGTATGACTTTAGTGTTTTTGGTGATTCTTTTGATAAATGCCTTGACAACCTTACCCTTATACTTCAAAGATGTATAGAAACTAACCTTGTTCTGAATTGGGAGAAATGTCATTTTATGGTAGATCAAGGTATAGTTTTGGGACATTTTATTTCTGCTAAGGGTATAGAGGTGGATAAATCCAAGATAGATCTTATATGTTCCTTACCACCTCCCACAAGTGTGCGGGATATTCATTTGTTTCTTGGCCATGCAGGTTTCTATCGTAGATTCATCAAAGATTTCTCGAAGATAGCATTGCCCCTATGCAGATTACTACAGAATGATGTGGCCTTTGAATTTGATGAGAAATGCAAAGAGGCATTTGAGAAACTGAAGGAACTCTTGACTTCGGCTCCAATAATCCAATCTCCAAATTGGGATTATCCATTCGAGATCATGTGCGATACGAGTGACTATGCTGTGGGTGCCGTTTTGGGTCAACGAATTGGCAAAATTCCATATGCCATTTACTACGCATCTCAGACTTTAAATGATACTCAACTTAATTATTCTACCACTGAGAAAGAGCTGCTAGCGGCTATTTTTGCTTTAGAAAAGTTTCGATCTTATTTGATTGGTATTAAAGTAACCGTTTATTCTGATCATGCAGCTTTGAGGTACTTGCTCACAAAGAAAGATGCTAAACCAAGGCTTATCAGGTGGATACTCCTTTTACAGGAGTTTGACTTGGAGATCAAAGATAAGAAGGGAAGTGAAAACTTAGTTGCAGACCATCTCAGTCGCATTTAGGGGTGGCAATTTGACCCGGCCGGGGCCGGGGATCTGGAAAATCCGGACATTCGGAGCCGGGCAATAACCCGGAAAACCGGGGAATTTAGCCAGGGCCGGGGAGAATTTTTCTGCCCTGCCCGGGGCCAGGGTGGGGAGGCCGGGGCCGGGGATCCGGAATTAAACCCGGGGGATGCAATTGAAATTTTAAAATTATGTTATGTAAAAATACTTTTAAGTCCTATTAGTTTTTAACTGCCACATTTCACCCTTTATTAAAATTTTAGCCCAAGCCCAGTGTGCGTGAAGCCCAGCCCATCTCCAAGGAAGGTATGTAAAAAATTTCTTGTTGCCTCTAGGGTTCGAACTCGTCTCTGTGCATATATGGAAATGACAAGTTACCACTGGACTACAACCTATTTCACATTTAATTTGGCTACACACATATATATATATCTACCACCGATGTCCAAGAAAATTATGTTAAAAATTTTCTGCAGCCTCTGGGATTCGAACCCATCACCCCCCATACATGGAAATCGCGGCCAACCACTAGGCTACACATTATTTTACGCAAAATTTTGATATCACATATATATATATTACATAAAAGAGCATTAGAATTAAAAAAAAAATACAACCCGGGTTTTAATCCCGGGTTATTGCAAAACTCGGCCCTGCCGGGGGTACCCCGGACCCGGCCCCGGGAAAAAATTTTCGGGGAATTTTCAGGGGCCTGGTGTGCAATTGAAGGCCGGGGCCGGGGCCGGGGCCGGAGACCGCCAACCCCGGCCCCGGCCCCGGGTTTTGCCATCCCTAGTCGCATTGTCCATGATAAGAATGCACTGCCATTACAAGAAAGTTTTTCGGATGAACAATTGTTGTCTCTAAATGTAGTAGCCCCTTGGTATGTAGATATTGTCAACTACTTAGTTACCAAGAAGCTACCACATGGCTTGACTCGAGCTCAAAGAGACAAGATCAAGAACATTGCTAAGTATTACATATGGGATGATCCGTACTTATGGAAGCATTGTTCTGACCAAGTGATAAGAAGGTGCATTTCTGAATCTGAATTTAATTCAATTTTAACCTTCTTTCATTCTTATGCATGTGGAGGTCACTTCGGACCAAAAAGAACAGCCCTCAAAGTTCTTGATTGTGGATTCTACTGGCCATCATTGTTCAAAGATGCATATCTCTTCTGCAAAGCTTGTGACCGTTGTCAAAAGACAGGTAATTTGAGTGCCAAAAATCAAATGCCACAAACCCCTATACTTATTGTCGAGATTTTTGATGTTTGGGGTATTGATTTCATGGGTCCTTTTCCTTCATCATTTGGTAATGTTTACATTATACTTGCTATGGATTATGTTTCTAAATGGGTGGAAGCAAAAGCTACGAGAACTAATGATTCTAAAGTTGTTGTAGAATTTGTGAAATCTAACATTTTTGCGAGATTTGGAACACCAAGAGCCATGATTAGCGACAGAGGGACACACTTCTGCAATCGATCATTTGAAGCCTTGCTCAAGAAATACAACATCACTCACAAGGTGTCTACTGCATATCATCCACAAACAAGTGGTCAAGTTGAAGTTTCAAATCGAGAAGTCAAGTCCATTCTCGAGAAGACAGTGAATCCGAACTGAAAAGATTGGAGCCTACGATTGAATGATGCACTTTGGGCATACCATACTGCTTACAAGACACCTATTGGTATGTCTCCGTACAGGTTAGTCTATGGTAAGCCATGCCACCTTCCAGTGGAGCTCGAACATTAAGCATGGTGGGCAGTAAAGCTTTGTAACATGGAGATGGATGCTGCTGGAGAACAAAGGAAGCTTCAACTACAAGAATTGGAAGAACTTAGAATGATTCCTATGAGAATTCCAGAATTTACAAGGAGAGAACTAAGGCATTTCATGATAAAATGATCTCCAGGAAGAATTTTGAAGTGGGATAGAAAGTTCTTTTATTTCATTCTCGCCTCAAGTTATTTCCAGGTAAATTACGATCTCGATGGGTTGGACCTTTTTTATTACTAATGTTTTTCCTCATGGTGCAGTGGAAATCAAGAGCTTAAAAACGGACAAAGTATTCAAGGTGAATGGGCATAGGTTGAAGCTTTACTATGAGAATTCAGTGATGCAGGACATCGATGAGGTACCTCTCTACGAGCCAACTTATCTTGATAGGTGAGGGCAGATAACGTCAGGCTGAGGACGTTAAACCAAGCGCTTATTGGGAGGCAACCCAATGTTTTTGAAAACTAAATAAAAAGAGAAGAAGAAAAGAAGGTAATGATGATCAATTTTTGTGTCTCGAGGAGATTCCTCTCATAGGCTTTATCGAACGTAATTGATCAGGTTTTATCTCTCTTTGCCATCTGTCTCATTTGTTTCTTTGTTTATTTTTTACTTTTGTTTGCTATTGTGTTTTTATTTCTTTTATGCGTCTTTATTTTATTTTGTTTTCTTTTCGTTTCTTTTGTTTAATTTGATTTTTTCGTGCTTTGAGCTCATTTGTGCAACAGCTTGAGGAAACATCTAAACGGAAGCTGAAGCCATTGCCCAAAGGTTTGAAATGTGCACATCTAGGAGAAGAACAGACTCAATCGTATTATCGGTAATATCTCTCCTTTTCTTCTCTTCAATGGATGCCGATATCTCTCTGTCGAACCTTCGTAAATATTTTCCTTCACTTCCTCAAAATGTTGTGTTCAAAATTTATAAAGTACGGATAAATACACTTTGGGCGTTGATGCTCTTAAATGTGCCTGCGGATATCCGATGGCTTATCGAAGCCAAGGTGAGATTGTCCGGTGAACCTGACATTAATCTCGCAAAATATATGCTTGGTCTAGGGAAAAGCTACTATGCCAAGAGGCAAAGAGCGAAGAGGTTACAAGTATGTTATAAATGTGCTAGATAGAATTATAACCAGACTTGTCGTTCATTAGGATTTGTGTCCAGGAATAGAGAAGATAAACTCTCATTTATTAAGAATGGTCTGAGTAATGAGTCGTTGGATAATGTTTTATTAACACTTGAGTCACATTCTTGTGGACTTGTTCAGCGTGAATTGCTTAATCTATGGACACAATTTCATGATGACTTGCAGTGTTATAGTCTAGGGAATCTGACTAAAAACGACCCTGTTTGCCAGTTTATAAGAAAACTGGATGGGAAGCAAATCCCCGACTCATAGAAGGCATTTCAGCCGTTACTGGACGTAAAACCAGAGGAAGATGTGAGCCACAATCACAACTACTTGTATATTTGATGTGTGTTGTTGTCGTAGAATTTTTTTTTTCTTGTTTCGTTTGATCTGATTATCAATGTTGTTTTTGTGTTGTTGTTGTTTGTTGAATTTGTTTGTTTTAATTTCAAGTTTTCTTTTTGACAAACCATATGACTACCCTATGGCATAAGTACACGTGGGAGACAAGTGTGGAGGTTTTGTCAACCTCCACCGAAAGTATATCTCTACTTTTCATGCTTCACGTGGGAGACAAGTGTGGCGGGTTTGTCAAACCCCGCCGAAAGTGTATGTCCATTTTCCATGCTTCACGTGGGAGACAAGTGTGTAGGTTTTGTCAAACCCCGCGGAAAGCATATCTCATTTTTTCAAATCTTGGGGCGATAAATCTGCATCGAGCAACCCCCACCGAAATTATGTCCCCATGTGTCAAATTTGAGAGTGTTACGTGTGTGTATATATCCATTCTCCATATTTTCAAATGTCATTATTATAACCTGTCTTACACTTGAAAAGAATATTACCTAACGTGCATCATTGTCTTACACAAGGTTAGAGCACTTGTAGAAATGGAGAAAGCACCAATTCGGCGATTCCAAAATATATGCGTATTTTGTGGATCGCAATTTGGTAAAGATGGAGAGTTTACAACAGCAGCTCTTGATCTTGGTAGGACATTAGCTGCGAGGGGTATTCATTTGATTTATGGAGGGGGTAGTCTTGGGTTGATGGGGTGTGTGTCGACAGCTGCATCCTTGGGAGGAAGTAAAGTTCTCGGCATTATTCCTAAACCATTAGCTGTGCGAGATATCATAGGCAACACAATGGGGGAAGAGTTACAGGTCTCTAGCATGCATGAGCGTATTGCACATATGGTCATTAAATCTGATGCATTTATAGCTTTGCCCGGTGGTTATGGTACATTAGAGGAGATATTTCAAATCACCTCTTGGGCACAGCTAAACATCCATCGGAAACCCATTGGTTTGTTAAATGTCAATAATTTTTTTGATGGTTTGTTGTCTTTTCTTGATCAAGCAGTAGAAAAAAACTTCATCTCACAGTCGGCGAGGCAAATCCTGGTTACAGCTTCAACTGCAGGGGAGTTAATTGACAAATTACAAGCATTCATCTATTCGCCTGATCCAAATAATAGCTCAGATAGATTGGTTTGCGGAAGGCAATAAAAGGCGTAAACTGGATTTAACGCTAAGTCTGTAATCTTTATCTACTGGTTTGCTTCACTTTTGTTTGCTCTCTTTTTATTGTGTTTATTTGAGATTTTTCATGTTATTTCTTTTGAGCTTTTTCAGGTTATTTCTTTCGTCCCAGGTAATATTTTCTAATCTCGGTTTTTAGAGTGGTGGCTTAAAAAGTTCAAGTTCTCTTGAAACGCATTCTGGATCTCTTCAATCCATAATGGCTGAATAAGGAGGCTAACTTCTAAACTTTGTAGACCCATTCTAACTAACTTGTTTTTGTTTGCTGACTTGTTGAACTTTGTTATTTTATGAGTGAGTTTAGTTTTGCGTAATTTAGAGTTGTTATGTGTTTTTATCTTTATCAGTTTTGATTCAAAAAAAAAAAATTGTGGAAAAACCTGAGAATGGCAGAATATGGGGTTTTCTTAACCCTTGAAACGCATTCTCTCTTAATAACTCTGTAGTTTGTTTATTTCATGTTGTTTGAAGTGTCTTGTTTCTTGTTTTGTTCTTTCATAATAAAGGTATATAGGCTGGAAACCTTAAGTCTGCGGGCTACTGGTACTAAGGATTGTTGAAATATACAATCTTGACTCAGGTGTAACAACGCCACGTACCTCTTTACTGGAAACCTTAAGTCTGCGGGCTACTGGTCCTAAGGATTTTTTATCAAGTGCATAATTTTGAAGTTTTCCTTGGGTTATAATTAAGTACAATCCTTGAGGCCTATTTGCAAGTTGAAGCATTTATGTTGTTTTAATTTTTCTTTGATTCTGTTTCGATCTAATATCGTTGTAGTTGCTCGAGAACTAGCAAAGTCTAAGTGTGATCATTGAGGATGCTAGTGGATAGATCAACAGTCATGTGATCATTGAGGATCTAACCATACCTGTTCCCATTGTTCTCAGAATACCACTTTGCTAAGTCTTTTGACTACATATTTCTCAAGTTTCCTATCATTCTTCACTCAATTATTAACCATAAAATGCAATGCAATGCAAGTACCACGATCTTCCATGGAGTGAGTCTTTCGCATGCATGCCGCTTTCCATGGATATGTTTTACAGATGTCACATCAGTATTAGGCAAAGTATCACTCTATGCTTCATTTATGTATGATTTGTATCTTAATAGTTTTTCTAACTATGTGATTCTTTTGCTTGGTTAGACGTGTTGTCAGGAGGTTGCTTGTTTGGAGTAGGAGGTTGAGCATCTTCAGGGTCAGGTTGTTGCTTTCTCCTTCGATATTGACAATGATGGCGATAAGTAAAGGATTGACACCACTGACTTCCTTCATGATTTCTTTTGTTCATTTTGCTTATATGTGTGAACTTCTATGTTTCAATTTTTTGTGATGTATAATCAAGGCAATCAGATATGTGAACAAGTTTCAAAGATTTAGTGAAAATTCTCTATTTTCAACTTCGTACATTGCTTCTTAAACTATGCGTATTTTGATAAATTTACATCCAAATTTGTTCAAATTTGTTTCTACATCATCATTTATTCAATTCTACATAAAATTACAAAATTTGGAAGTCATGTGCTCGAAATCACTCATCGATACAAGTCTTGGAAATCAAAAAACATGCGAAAGGAGGGACTGGTGGGTTATTTTGCCCTTATAACAACTGGGTGACTGACAGGCCGCCGAGTGGCTGATAGACCACTGAGTGGTTGTCATGATATTGTTGGGTGGCGTACAGATTGTCAGGAAGCAATTATCCCAGTGCTCTTCCCTTTTTTCTTATTGTTTTTGCCACGTTCTATGCACTATTTAAGTGTTACTCCTCTCCATTGCTTCTCCACACTTTTCTCTCGTTTCTCAAGATTTCCTTCATGCTTCTCAATGCCTCTTCACACTATTCAACATGTTTGAGGCCTCTCTCAAGACCCTCCAGCCTCTCTTGAAGCCTCTAAAGGATGATGATTGGAAACAACTCGAATCTAGCGGTCTCTACAATCTGAAGTTTTTTCGACATGTGAAGCTTGACATCCCTTTTCTTAAGGAATGCACAACCTTCTGGGATCCTTATAATCATGTCTTCCAGTTCAACAACCAAGAGCTTTGCTGTATAAGGAATTCTTCGCCATACTCAATTGTCATTCGTCCAGTTCTGACAGCATCATTCTACCTATTGATGAGACAACATTGATGTCTGATCTTGCCCATTTCTTCGACTTTTCAGTTTCTACCATGGGCACCTTATCTAGTTGGTTTTGCCTTTTTTAGTTTTGCCTTCTTACGTAGTTTCTACAAGTCTCATCAGACGTTCTTGGTGACCCATATCTTGTGACCATCATTCCTTAGATGGGACCTAGTTTCTTAGTAGTTCCCCTGATTCTAATTGAGACATTTGATCAGACTGGTTCAAGTCAAGATAGATGTAATATTAAAACTTTAATATATAAAGGTATTATTTTCTTTACGTTATTTAAGTTATAGCAAGGATATATATTTATATATGTCCATATATGTAAATTTACTTTTTTTTAGGAGTACACTTATACCTATTTCCAATCAGTCCTAGGGTATAAGTCAGCTATTATATATAAATTAATTTTGGTTAATATTATTTTTATGCGTTATATCATTTGCATTTGCGTTCAACTAGGGTTTTGAGTGTAGGCAGCTGTGAGAATAACTCAGCGTACTCAACTTATGGTAAGTGAGAACTTTAATTTCATTAGGTTGAGTTAATAATTAAAGAAAATATTTCTAAATTAGAATTTTATTGTGTATTTAAGGATTTTTCACGTTAAAGTAAAGATTAGGAATATTGATCAAAATACAACTCCCCGTAGTTTACTTTGATAAGAGGTAAGAATTTCACTATAACTCTGTTTAATTATATTTTGAGATATTGATACGTTCGAAACTAGCAAGTATACTAGTCGCACAAGTAATAAAGTGATGAGTAAGATATCGTTTCCACGAGGATTGATTCTAATTAATTTGTTATTCGAAAGCAAAAACAGAATAAATGGGGGTTTTGTTGATTGATTAACTAAATGAAAAACTGAATACGAAGGCAAATAAAGAATAACACAATGCAAAATTAATTGAAGTGAGAATTAATCAATGACAGAAATCTGGTTAAGGGATCATTCTCTGCCACCAGATATGGATTTGCGAATTAATCGTAGAATTATCATCCAATTACACCATTGAAATTATTAACCGTATATAACAACAAGCTCTGTTATCCCAATCTTTCCTTACTTAGTTGTTAAATAAAACGAGCTCTTTATTTAATCTCTAACCATTAAACAACCTAGAACAAGCTCTCTAAGTTTAATTCAATGGAAGCATTACGATGAGAAAGATAGGTTGATCTAAGCAATAATCACACAAGTTCGGATTATTTAACCTAGGTTGTATTTTCCAATTGCAATCTCTGATCACAATTTTTGCTACTAATGATTGGAAATTCATGACAATTACGGATCAAGATTTCTAATCTAGCAATAGACAACAACCAGATTATATTCAGTTGGCCATCCCAAATACAATCAGCAAGCAATCATAAGCATTAGATATGGGAAAATACAAACAACTTCAATTAGAGAATTGGATAACAACTTCTTGCGCAATCAACTCACAAAAACCATATCAAGGGCTTTGAAATCACCCTCAACCAATTCAGATTTAGTTACACATGTTCAGAAACGTCATAAACACAATATAACAGAGAGATATTCCAGAAAATGAAGGGAAAAGGAAAAACTTAGCAAATCCTTTGCAAATCTCCTTAGAATTGTAGTTTTTCTTCTTTTCAAGCCTTCTTTCTCCTTCAAGAGCTCCAAGAAATGAGAGAAATCCAGAGATGCAGCCTCTACCACGTTCTCCCCTCTTCAAGTTATGAAAATAAAACCCTAAAATGTGTTTAAATACTCTGCTACAGTAACGTGCTACAGTGTCCCGTATTATACATGCTACAGTGATGTGTGGAATTACATTTCTACACTTCTCAAACTGTTTTGATTACAACTTTCGGTACACTGAATGGATTCATAAACCGTAAATTTCTCCAAAAAGTAGACCTCGAGAACTTTTCAATGGTATATGATATGTCATCGGGTTCATTGTATATCAATACAATTAAATCCGAGAAGATGGTTGACTAGCAGAGTGGAAAATGAAGGGTTTTACTCCATTTTTGTGCAAGTTGCTCCAAAACTCCTACAAACATCAAAACCACACAAAAACATAAAAATACCAAGGATTATAGCAAAGAAACATAGACAAATTGATATGAAAATGATACATAAATAGACACCTATAAGATATTATTTATGAGTCTAGATTTTGTTTTATGTTAGAAATTAGGTTCTATATACGTTGAACCATATTAGGTTGTAGTGATTGATTACTATTTACGTTGCAATATTGACTATTATATTGCGAATAGGAGTTTAATTAGAAGAGCCTGTATATATGCTGATTCCATGAATTTTAATCTATGGAAACTTTAAATATTTTAATCAATATTTTTATTACGATTTCAAGACATGAAAATTAGATATCACAATTTTTTTTTAATGTTAAAATCGTGTATAAAACTATTTTATAAAGATTTTTGAAATTGGTTTTACATGCTGAAAAACTAAGTTGTGAGAAAGTCATACTTGAATTCACAAATTTTATTTTTGACCAATTCGTCTTCAAAAATTTTGAAAATTTTTATGCTGGTTCACTTATATGGATCAATCAAGGCCGAGGAAGCCGAGAGAAGAGAGAAGTCCAAGCTTGAGCAACAGGAAGGATCCACTAGAAAGGTGACTATGAAAAAGAAGCCCAAGGAAGAGAAGCTTCAAGATCAAGTGCCACTAATGGACTTGCCTGCTGACCTTGCTACCTTTATTAAAGAGGAATTAAAGACATTTGCTATGAGGATATATTTGTTCCTAACCTCTTTGAAGAAGAGTACATTGTTTATGTTTCTATGTTTAATGCATTGAAAAATCAATTTGCTTACTTGTGTGATGTTTTTCGTTATGGACTGTGCATGATAATTTGTATTTCACTAGCATATTTGACATCAATACCATTCAAGCTCATAACATTAATTGACACAGGAGTGTTGCAATCCATGGGATTCATGATAGATCATCAAGGGGTGCAAATTATTACAATGGTCAAGAGTGCACATGAACCAAAATGAGGGGTAATTTCGTAAAAGAACTGGTATTGCTGTGCAGAGAATTAAATGTCAATATTTGTGGCTGTAAGAGATCTTGAAGTCAGCTTTCTAACACATTTGTCAATGTGTCATTTGGACTTGTTTGCAGGGATTTATGACTATCTCTTCACAGCTGGTTCATAGTTAATGGTGCATTAAAGTCTACTCTAGAATTTGAATTTGATTGCTTAGTTGGTTGGAATTTGAATTTCTAGCTTAGTTGGTTATGCTTTATTAACTAATGAGTTTACTTATGAGTCTTAGTTAATAAATCAGTTGTCAATGTAGTAGTTGAGCTGTAATTGTTGAAATCATTTAATTATTGTCTTTTACCTATGCTTGGAGGGTTGTTCCAAGTTATTTAAGCTCTAAAGTTGTGTATTCAAGGGAGTGAAGTTTTGAATCCGAATTTGAGTGAAATTTCAGTGATTATACTGATTTCTCCTTAACTCTGTATCTCTTGGTGGATTCCATAGAGTGGTGAGTTAGTTTAAGCCCTGTATCCTTGGTTTACATCCTTGGTGGTGAATTATCTGTATCCCATTGGTGTTCACTTTGGTGGTGAGCTTGTTATCCCTTT
>SNVD02006254.1:0-24678 GCA_013180625.2 Boswellia sacra
TTTTTTTTTCTTTTTTTTTAACTGTAATTCCACCCCCCACACTTAAACAATACATTGTCCTCAATGTTTAAGTACGTGGAAGATAAGTACAGATTTTTTTTCTCTTTATTTTTTTTTACAAACATAATAAAACTCACTTGCATTGCTCATGGCACAATCCAACCTCCTCTAACTTCCCAAAACCAGAACATAGCTCAAAATGTATTGCGAATGATTTACATGCTCATAGGTAAGGGATAAACTGTTTGGAACAAATTCAATGGAGGTTAGGAAATCTTTTAGTGAGTTAACAAAGAAAAAGGTTTACAGGGGCTCAAAGGGTAACAGTGATCAATTTAGTCAAGGTTGGCTCTTAACAGGCTCAAACAATCCAAAGATGATGGGGCCTAATCATTCCCTAATGTTGCCTCAGTGCTAGGATTTTCGCCTCGAGTGACCATCAAACAGTTTTCTAGAATTCATTAAAATCTGACAGAAACACTTAAATTACATAACTTTCTCTAGTCAACAAATACTCAGTGATAATGACTCGTTGCTCAATTTTGTGCAAGGAATCAAAGGTAAAGCAAAAGCTAATTAAACATTTCAAAGCACACGATCTATGCATCATTTATCATTTTCCAAGAGTTATTCTTAATTCAATCATTTATCTTATCATTGACCCACAAAATGCAAGAAAAGAGTACGTGGCGTTGTTACACCTGAGTCAAGATTGTATATTTCAACAATCCTTAGGACCAGTAGCCCGCAGACTTAAGGTTTCAAGCCTATATACCTTTATTATGAAAGAACAAAACAAGAAACAAGACACTTCAAACAACATGAAATAAACAAACTACAGATTTATTGAGAGAGAATGCGTTTCAAGAGTTAAGGAAACCCCCTATTCTGCCATTCTCAGGTTTTTCCACAATTGTTTTTTTTTAATCGAAACTGATAAAGATAAACACACATAACAACTCTAAATTACGCAAAACTAAACTCACTCATAAAATAACAAAGTTCAACAAGTCAGCAAACAAAAACAAGTTAGTTAGAATGGGTCTAAAAAGTTTAGAAGTTGGCCTCCTTATTCAGCCATTATGGATTGAAGAGATCCAAAATGCGTTTCAAGAGAACTTGAACTTTTAAAGCCACCACTCTAAAAACCGAGATTAGAAAATATTACCTGGGACGAAAGAAATAACCTGAAAAAGCTCAAAAGAAATAACATGAAAACGCTCAAATAAACAAATAAAAATAAAAGCAAACGAAAATGAAGCAAACCAGCAGATAGAGTTATAGATGGAGCGTTAAATCCAGTTTACGCCTCTTATTGCCTTCTCCAAACCAATCTATCCGAGATATTGTTGGATCAGGCGAATAGACGAATGCTTGTAATTTGTCACTTAACTCCCCTTCAGTTGAAGCTGTAACCAGGATTTGCCTCGCCGACTGTGAGATGAAGTTTTTTTCTACTGCTTGATCAAGAAAAGACAACAAACCATCAAAAAAAATATTGACATTTAACAAACCAATGGGTTTCCGATGGATGTTTAGCTGTGCCCAAGATGTTATTTGAAATATCTCCTCTAATGTACCATAACCACCCGGCAAAGCTATAAATGCATCGGACTTAACAACCATATGTGCAATACGCTCATGCATACTAGAGACCTGTAACTCTTCCCCGATTGTGTTGCCTACGATATCTCGTACAGCTAATGGTTTATGGATAATGCCGAGAACTTTGCTTCCTCCTAAGGATGCAGCTGTCGACACACACCCCATTAACCCAAGACTACCCCCTCCGTAAATCAAATGAATACCCCTCGCAGCTAATGTCCTACCAAGATCAAGAGCTGCGGTTGTAAACTCTCCATCTTTACCAAATTGCGATCCACAAAATACGCATATATTTTGGAATCGCCGAATTGGTGCTTTCTCCATTTCTAAAAGTGCTCTAAACTTGTGTAAGACAATGATGTACGTTAGGTATTATTCGATTCAAGTGCAAGACAGGTTATAAAATGACATTTGAGAATATGCAAAATGGATGTATACACACATAAAACTCTCAAATTTGACACATGGGGACATAATTTCGGTGGGGGATGCTCGATACAGATTTATCGCCCCAAAATTTGAAAAAATGAGATATGCTTTTGGCGAGGTTTGACAAAACCTACACACTTGTCTCCCACGTGAAGCATGGAAAATGGACATATACTTTCGGTGGGGTTTGACAAAACCACCACACTTGTCTCCCACGTGAAGCATGAAAAGTAGAGATATACTTTCGGTGCAGGTTGACAAAACCTCCACACTTGTATGCCATAGGGTAGTCATATGGTTTGTCAAAAGGAAAACTTGAAATTAAAACAAATAAAATCAACAAACAACAACAACACAAAAACAACATTGATAATCAGATCAAACGAAACAAGAAAAAAAAATTCGACAATAACAACACACATTCAAATATACAAGTAGTTGTGATTGTGGCTCACATCTTCCTCTGGTTTTTCGTCCAGTAACGGATGAAACGCCTTCTATGAGTCGGGGATTTGCTTCCCATCCAGTTTTCTTATAAACTGCAAACAGGGTCGTTTTTAGTCAGATTCCCTAGACTATAACACTGCAATTCATCACGAAATTGTGTCCATAGATTAAGCAATTCACGCTGAACAAGTCCACAAGAATGTGACTCGAGAGTGAACAAAACATTATCCAGCGACTCATTACTCAAACCATTCTTAATAAATGAAAGTTTATCTTCTCTATTCCTGGACACAAAACCTACTGAACGACAAGTCTGGTTACAATTCCATCTAGCACATTTATAACATACTTGTAACCTTTTCGCTCTTCGCCTCTTGGCGTAGTATCTCTTTCCTAGACCAGGCATGTATTTTGCGAGATTAATGTCCGGCTCACCGGACAATCTCACCTTGGCTTCGATAAGCCATCGGATATCAGCAGGCACATTTAGGAGCATCAATGCCCAAAGTCTAGTCATCCGTACTTTATAAATTTAAAACACAGCATTTTGAGGAAGTGAAGGGAAATATTTACGAAGGTTCGATAGAAAGATATCAGCATCCATTGAAGAGGAGAAAAGAAGAGATATTACCGATAATGCGATCGAGTTTGTTTTTCTCCAAGATATGCACGTTTCAAACTTTTGGCGAATGACTTCAACTTCCGTTTGGATGTTTCCACAAGCTGCTGCACAAATGAGCTCAAAGCACAGAGTAATCAAATTAAACAAAAGAAAGTAAAAGAAAAGAGCAAAAACGAAACTAAAGACACATAAAAGAGATAACAACACAATAGCAAACAAAAGTCAAAAACAAGTAAAAAATATAAAACAAATGAGACAGATGGCAAAGAGAGATAAAACCTGATCAATTTGATGGCCTAAGAAAGGAATCTCCTTGAAACACAAAAATCGATCATTATTACCTCATTTTATTTTTCTTTTCTTCTTTTTTTTTTTATTTTTCAAAAACATTGGGTTGCCTCCCAATAAGCGCTTTGTTTAACGTCCTCAGCCCGACTTTGGTTCCATCATGGGAGGATCCAATTTCTGTTGTGCTTCTCTAATGGGCTTGGATCCCTCTTCTAACAAGATACGGTCAATGCATATGGATGGGCCTTGGATTTCAACAATTGTCCACTCAATAGCTATTTTGTGATCTGTAAGTATTCGGACGAGTTTTTCTTCTTGTATTCGTGCAAGGCCCATTTCCATTGTAACTCGCAAAGTATCATTCTCACCCAAGAATCCATAATTCAAATGATCTGGAAGTGACTTAAGCTCCAAGGTATTGGCTTTCATCACAGAAGGAAGAAGTTTCTCATTAGATAAAGGCAATTCAATGTACGAAACATCATATCTATTTGTGGTGATAGCTATAGTCTCATCCAAGCTTGTCACAGCTTCCTCCACTTCTTTAGACACTTGTATCAGCTCTCTTGGTTCTTTTAAACTTTCTATCCTTATGTGTTCACTAATAGCAACATCCACTCCATTCTTGCGAGTTAACTCAAAACATTGTTGTGGCAAATAATCAATAACGTCAACTGCAAAAACAGAATGTAAGTCATTAGATGTACCTCATTTTTCCTCAAAAATATTAAAACACATCACCTTGCCATCAAACTCTATGGTCAGAGTGCCATCAGGAACATCAATCTTGGTTCTAGCAGTTTTCAAGAATGGTCTCCCTAAAAGAATCGGTGTTGGATTAGGGGATGTCTCATCCTCTATTTCAAGGACATAGAAGTTTGCTGGGAAAACCAATTGATTCACCTGCACAATCACATCTTCCACAACACTTTTGGTAAGTTGAATGGTAATATCAGTTTCCACAAAAGGTCCAAAATTTAAAGAAGCATAAATAGAGTATGGCATGATGTTAATAAATGCTTCTAAATCTAACGTAGCTCTTTCAAACTTAGATTTACCAATGGTGCATGTAATGGTGAACGTACCTGAATCTTTGTATTTTGGAGGAATTTTTCTTTGTAAAACAGTTGAAACATTTTCCCCCACACTTACCTTCTCATTTCCTTTCAACTTTCTCTTGTTGGTGCAAAACTCCTTGAGAAATTTTGCATAACGAGGTAATTGCTTGATAGCATCCAGAAGTGGTATATTTACCTCAATCTTGCGAAAAGTTTCCGAGATTTCCTGTTCTTGTTCCTTCTTCTTCGATTTTACAAATCTACTAGGAAAAGGTGGAGGAGAAACATATGGAGGAATGAGGGTTATAGGATTTACCTGAGAAGTCAATGTTTTGTTCATGGTGGAAGTGGTGTCATCTCCTTCATCAGTTTGTGATTTCCCTGGCAAGATATCTAATTGCTCTCCACCTTGCGAAGTTATCGCACTAACAGTCTCTCCTGGATTGATCACCGCTTGAGAAGATAATTTTTCTGAGTCTTGGCCCTCGAATTTGCTCATGCTAGTAGCCAATTGTCCCATTTGATTTGCCAGGTTTTGGATACTTGCCCCAGTTTCCTGCTGGAATTGCATTGTGGTAGTGGCAAGTGCATTAACAATGTCCTGGAGAGACATACCTGAGTTTTGTGAAGCTGGTTGCGGTGCTGGATGTGACATTAGTGGTGGTTGCATTTGAAAAGGTTGCTGCACTCTAGGTTGATTGAAACCTTGTGCCCGATTTGGTATCACATTTGGAGTGATTGGTTGATGATTCCAGTAACTGAAATTATGTTGATCTTCCCATCCAGCATTGTAAGTGCTATAGAAAGGATCATACCATTGCCTCTTTTGTCCTGGAAATCCACCCATGGCATTGGCTTGTTCCATATATTCTTCTTGTAAAGTTGGATACATGTCGATTGGATGCTTCATCGTAGAATATATCCCACATTCATAAGATTTTTGCATATCTCCTACAGCCATGTTTTCCACAAGAGAAGTTAGCTCAGAAAGTTGTTGTTCAATGTTCTGAGTGCTTACCTCATTTACACTCCAATGCAATTGTGGCTCAAATCGGCTACTGAATTGTTGGAAATTTACTGCCATGTTGCCTAAACACAAACAATCAGAAAAGAAAAACAAACCAAATACGAATCAACAATGAAAACAAAATAACAAATCGATTAGAAAATCAATCCCCGGCAACGGCGCCAAAAACTTGATGCGTTCGAAACTAGCAAGTATACTAGTCGCACAAGTAATAAAGGATAAGTAAGATATCGTTCCCACGAGGATTGATTCTAATTGAATTTGTTATTTCCAGCAACAATAAACTAAACTGGGGGGGGATTTTTGTTGAATGCTTTACTAAATGAAATAAGAATGCAAGTAAAGAATAACCAAAACGAAAGTTAAATTTGAATGAAAAATCAACGGGAGACACTTGGTTAAGGGTTCTTTCTCTGCCACAAGATATGAATTTGTGAATTAACATAGAATTGTAATCCAATTACAGCATTGAAGTTATCAACCGTAGATAAACAACAAGCTCTGTTATCCCAATCTTTCCTTACTTTGTTGTTAAATAAAACAAGCTCTTTATTTAATCTCCATCCATTAAACAACCTAGAACAAGCTCTCTAAATTTAATTCAATGGATGCATTACGATAAGAAAGATAGGTTGATCTAAGCAATAAACACACAAGCTCGGATTATTTAACTTAGGTTGTATTCTCCAATTGTAATCTCTGATCACAATTGTGCTACTAAGGATTAGAAATTCAAGACAATTACGGATCAAGATTTCTACTCTAGCAATCGACAACAACCAGATTATATTCAGTTGGCCATTCCAAATACAATCAGCAAGCAATCATAAGCATTAGATATGGGAAAATACAAGCAACTTCAATTAGAGAATTGGATAACAACTTCTTAAACAATCAACTCACAAAAACCATATCAAGGGCTTTGAAATCACCCTCAACCAATTCAGATTCAGTTACACATGTTCAGACAGAATACAAATATAATACAATATGGAGACATTCCAGAAAATGAAAGGGAAAGGGAAAACTTAGCAAATTTGATGAAAATCTCTCAAGATTGTAGTTCTTCCTCTTTCCAAGCCTTTAATCTCCTTCAAGAACTCCAAGAGATGAGAGAAATCCAAAGATGCAGCCTCCTCCACGTTCTCCCCTCTTCAAGTTATCAAAATAAAACCCTAAAATGTGTTTAAATACTCTGCTACAGTGACTTGCTACAGTGCCCCGTATTATACATGCTACAGTGACTTGTGGAATTATATTTCTATACATCTCACATGTTTTGATTAGAACTTTTGGTACACTGAATGGATTTATAAACCGTAAATTTCTCCAGAAATAGACTTCGAGAGCTTTCCAACGGTATATAATATGTCGTCGGGTTCATTGTATATCAATACAATTAAATCCGAGAAGATCACTGACTAGCAGAGGTGAAAATGAAGAGTTTTACTCCATTTTTGTGCAAGTTGCTCCAAAACTCCTACAACATTAAAACACACAAAAACATAAAAATACCACGGAATATACAAAGAAACATGGACGAATTGATATAAAAGTAATTACATAAATAGACACCTTTACAAAGCATAGATAGAGATTACGATGGAGCGTTAAATCCAGTCTACCTTTTATTGCCTTCGCCAAACCAATCTATCCGGCGTTGTTGGGTCAGGTGACTAATGAATTCTTGTAGTTTGTCAATTAACTCCCCTGGCAGTGAAGCTGTAACCGGATTTCCTCGCCGACGGTGAATGAATTTTTTTCTACAGCTTGATCAAGAAAGGACAAAAACCATCAAAAAAATTATTAACATTTAACAAACCAATGGGTTTCCGATGGATGTTTAGCTGTGCCCAAGAGGTGATTTGAAATATCTCCTCTATGTACCATAACCACCCGGCAAAGCTATAAATGCATCGGACTTAACAACCATATGTGCAATACGCTCATGCATGCTAGAGACCTGTAACTCTTCCCCGATTGTGTTGCCTACGATATCTCGTACAGCTAATGGTTTAGGGATAATGCCGAGAACTTTGCTCCCTCCTAGGAATGCAGCTGTTGACACACACCCCATTAACCCAAGACTACCCCCTCCATAAATCAAATGAATACCCCTCGCAGCTAATGTCCTACCAAGATCCAGAGCTGCTGTTGTAAACTCTCCATCTTTACCAAATTGCGATCCACAAAATACGCATATATTTTGGAATCGCCGAATTGGTGTTTTCTCCATTTCTAAAAGTGCTCTAAACTTGTGCAAGACAATGATGTACGTTAGGTATTATGCGATTCAAGTGCAAGACATGTTATAAAATGACATTTGAGAATATGCAAAATGGATATATACACACGTAAAACTCTCAAATTTGACACATGGGGACATAATTTCGGTGGGGGTTGCTCGATGCAGATTTATCGCCCCAAGATTTGAAAAAATGAGATATGCTTTCGGCGGGGTTTGACAAAACCTACACACTTGTCTCCCACGTGAAGCATGAAAAATGGAAATATACTTTCGGTGGGGTTTGACCAAACCGCCACACTTGTCTCCCACGTGAAGCATGAAAAGTAGAGATATACTTTTGGCGGAGGTTGACAAAACCTCCACATTTGTCTCCCACGTGTGCTTATGTCATGGGGTAGTCATATGGTTTGTCAAAAAGAAAACTTTAAATTGAAACAAACAAAATCAACAAACAACAACAACACAAAAACAACATTGATAATCAGATCAAACGAAACAAGAAAGAAATAAAATTCGACAACAACCACACACATTCAAATATACAAGTAGTTGTGATTGTGGCTCATATCTTCCTCTGGTTTTACGTCCAGTAACGGCTGAAACGCCTTCTATGAGTCGGGGATTTGCTTCCCATCCAGTTTTCTTATAAACTGGCAACCAGGGTCGTTTTTAGTCAGATTCCCTAGACTATAACACTGCAATTCATCACGAAATTGTGTCCATAGATTAAGCAATTCAAGCTGAACAAGTCCACAAGAATGTGACTCGAGAGTTAACAAAACATTATCCAGCGACTCATTACTCAAAACATTCTTAATAAATGAAAGTTTGTCTTCTCTATTCCTGGACGCAAAACCTAATGAACGACAAGTCTGGTTACAATTCCATCTAGCACATTTAGAACATACTTGTAACCTTTTCGCTCTTCGCCTCTTGGCGTAGTAGCTCTTTCCTAGACCAGGCATGTATTTTGCGAGATTAATGTCCGGCTCACCGGACAATCTCACCTTGGCTTCGCTAAGCCATCGGATATCAGCAGGCACATTTAAGAGCATCAATGCCCAAAGTCTAGTCATCCGTACTTTATAAATTTTGAACACAGCATTTTGAGGAAGTGAAGGAAATATTTACGAAGGTTCGATAGAAAGATATCAGCATCCATTGAGAAAGGAGAACAAAGGAAGAAATTACCAGTAATCCGTTTTTGAGCTCTATTCTTCTCCAGATATGCCGTTTCAACAGTCGGGCAAATGGCTTTCAGCTTCCGTTTGATTTTCCACAGTGTGCTACCCAAATGAGCTCAAAGCACAGAGTAATCAAATTGAACAAAAAAGGAAAAGAAAGAGCATAAACGAACCTAAAGACACATAAAAAGAGATAGACAAACACAATAACAAGACAAAGCAGTCAAAACAAGTAAGAAACATATCAAAAAAGCAAATGCGACACGATGACAAGAGAGATAAAACCTGATCACTTTGTGATGGCCTACATGAAAGGAATCTCCTCGAGAAACAAAAATCGATCATTATTACCTCATTTTTTTTTCTTTTCTTCTTTTTTTTTATTTTTCAAAACATTGGGTTGCCTCCCAATAAGCGCTTGGTTTAACGTCCTCAGCCCGACGTTGGTTCCATCATGGGAGGATCCAATCTTCGCTGTGCTTCTAGTGGGCTTGGATCCTTTTTTCCACAAGAAATGGTGCATGCATATGGCTGGGCCTTGGATGTGAGCACTTGCCCACCCAATAGCCGTTTTGTGATCTCTAAGTACATGGACGAGTTTTCACTTCTTGTATTGTGGTGCAAGGCCATTTCTCTTATCTGATTGACAAAGTACGCGTTCTCCAAACCCAAGAATCCATGATTCATGTGCTCTGATGAAGTGACTTAAGCTCCACGGTATTGGCCTTTCATCACGAGGAGAAGTTTTCTCATTAGATAAAGTAAATTGAATGTACGAAACATCATACCTATTTGTGGTTATTGCTATGGTCTCATCGAAGCTTGCCACAGCTTCCTCCATTTCTTTGGACACTTGTATCAAAATTCCTGACTCATTGGAATTTTCTATCCCTATATGCTCACTAATAGCTACATCCAATCCATTCTTGCGAGTTAACTCAAAATATTGTTGTGGCAAAGAATCAACAACGTCAACTGCAAAACAGAATGTAAGTCACTAGAGTACCTCATTACCTCAAAAATATTGAAACATATCACCTTGCCATCAAACTCTATGATGAGAGTGCCATCATGAACATCAATCTTAGTTCTAACAGTTCTCGAGAATGGTCTCCCAAAAAGAATCGAAGTTGGATTAGGAGATGTCTCATCCTCTATTTCAAGGACATAGAAGTTTGCTGGAAAAATCAATTGGTTCACCTGCACAAGCACATCTTCCACAACTCTTTTGGGATATGCATTAAAATGATCAGCAAGTTGAATGGTAATACTAGTTTTTGCAAAAGGTCCAAGATCTAAAGAAGCATAAATAGAATATGGCATGACATTAATAGATGCTTCTAAATCTAACATAGCTATTTCAAACTTGGTTTTACCAATGGTGCATGGAATGGTGATCGTACCTGGATTACTGCATTTCGGAGGAATTTTTTTTTGTTGTACAGTTGAAACATTTTCCTCCACACTTACTTTCTCATTCCCTTTTAACTTTCTCTGCTTGTTTGAAAGGTGTCTATTTATGTATTACTTTTATATCAATTCATCCATGTTTCTTTGCTATATTCCCTTGGTATTTTTATGTTTTTTGTGTGGTTTTGATGTTTGTAGGAGTTTTGGAGCAACTTGCACAAAAATGTAGTAAAACCCTTCATTTTTACCTCTGCTAAGTCGTGATCTTCCTCGGATTTAATTGTATTGATATACAATGAACCCGATGACATATTATATACCGTTGGAAAGCTCTCGAAGTCTATTTTCTGGAGAAATTGACGGTTTATAAATCCATTCAGTGTACCAACAGTTGTAATCAAAACAGTGTGAGAAGTATAGAAATGTAATTCCACAAATCACTGTTGCATGTATAATACGGGACACTGAAGCAGGTACTGTAGCAGAGTATTTAAACACATTTTAGGATTTTATTTTCATAACTTGAGGAGGGGAAAACGTGGGAGGAGGCTGCATTTCTGGATTCTCTCATCCCTTGGAGTTCTTGAAGGAGAAAGAAGATTTTGAAAGAGGAGGAACTACAATTCCAAGAAGATTTTCAAAGAATATGCTAAGTTCTTTCTTTCCTTTTCAATTCTGGAATTTCTCTGTATTGTGTTTGTTATTCTGATTGAATATGTGTAACTAAATTTGAATTGGTTGAGGGTGATTTCAAAGCCCCTGATATGGTTTTTGTAAGTTGATTGTGTAAGGAATTGTTATCCAATTCTCTAATTGAAGTTGCTTGTATTCTCCCATATTTAATGCTTATGATTGCTTGCTGATTGTATTTGGAATGGCCAACTGAATATAATCTGTTGTGTCTATTGCTAGATTAGAAATCTTGATCCGTAATTGTCATGAATTTCCAATCATTAGTAGCAAAATTGTGATCGAAGATTGCAATTGGAAAATACAACCTAGGTTGAATAATCTGAACTTGTGTGATTATTGCTTAGATCAACCTATCTTTCTCATCGTAATGCTTCCATTGAATTAATCTTAGAAAGCTTGTTCTAGGTTGTTTAATGGATAGAGATTAAATAAAGAGCTTGTTTTATTTAACAACAACGTAAGGAAAGATTGGGATAACAGAGCTTGTTGTTATCTACGGTTGATAACTACAATGCTGTAATTGGATTACAATTCTATGTTAATTCACAAATTCATATCTTGTGGCAGAGAAAGAACCCTTAACCAAATGTCTCTCATTGATTTTTCACTCCATTTTACTTTGCGTTGTGTTATTGTGCATTTACATTAATATTTCAATTAGTTCATCCATCAACAAAACCCCCCCATTTATTCTGTTGTTGTTTTTGAATAACAAATTCAATTAGAATCAATCCTCGTGGGAACGATATCTACTTATCACTTTATTACTTGTGCGACTAGTATACTTGCTAGTTTCGAACGCATCAAGTTTTTGGCGCCGTTTCCGGGGATTGATTTTCTAATCAATTTGTTATTCTGTTTTTACTACTGATTCTTGATTGTTATTTCCTGATTATTTGTGTTTAGGCTTTTATGTCCGAGGGAGAAGGGGATCAGCGACTTAAAAGAATTAAGGAGTTTCTCCAATCCTCGAATTTAAGGCTAAATCGGTCAATTTCAACTCCACCTCCAGAATTTGACCTTGCACGACACACTTCCCTCCCATCTTCGTGCAGTTCAATCAAATCTGAATCGGAAGCAATGGCGATGGAAAACGATCAGACTCTTAAGGAGTTAGCTGCTCCAATTATTGATCAACAACCGCTATGCATAAGCACCAATTTTGAGATAGATTTTGAACTTAAATCTGGACTGATTCATCTCTTGCCTTCATTTCATGGTTTTGCAGGAGAGGATCCGAACAAACACCTCAAAGAATTTCATGTGGTATGCTCAAGTATGAAGCCAACTGGCGTTTCTGAAGAGCAAATTAAATTGAGAGCTTTCCCATTCTCATTAGCAGATTCGGCAAAAGATTGGTTATACTACCTACCACCAGGTACCATTACCACTTGGAATGAGATTAGTAAACTCTTTTTGGAGAAATACTTTCCAGCCTCGAAAGTTACAAATATTAGAAAGATATTAGTGGCATTCGACAACACAATGGAGAATCACTTCATGAATATTGGGAGAGATTTAATAGGTTATGTGCTAGCTGTCCAAACCACAAAATTGGTGATGGACTCCTAATTCAATATTTCTATGAGGGTCTCCTACCCATGGAAAGGAGTATCATTGATGCTACTAGTGGTGGAGCACTAGTTAATAAAACACCAAACGTGGCAAGACGTTTGATTAGTGACATGGCAGCGAACTCCCAACAATTCAGCAGTCATTTTGAGCCACAACTACCAAAAAGAGTAAATGAGGTAAGTACTTCAAACATTGAACAACAACTTTGTGAACTTACCTCTCTTGTAAAAAAAATGGCTGTAGGACATATGCCGCAATCTTATGCATGTGGGGTATGTTCTGCCATGGACCATCCAACCGACATGTGTCCAACTTTGCAAGAAGGAGATTCAGAACAAGCCAATGCCATGGGTGGATTTCCAGGACAACCAAGGCAAAGGTATGACCCTTTCTCCAATGCTTACAATGCTGGATGGAGAGATCACCCTAATTTAAGATATGGGAATCACCAACCAATTGCCCCAAATGCCATACCAAATCGGCCACCAGGTTTCAATCAACCAAGGGTGCAACAACCATTTCAAGCACAACCACAACCAGCTCCACAAAATTCAGGTATGTCTCTCCAGGATATTGTTAAAGCACTTGCCACTAACACAATGCAATTTCAGCAGGAAACTAGGCAAGTATCCAAAACCTGGAAAATCAAATGGGACAATTGGCCACTAACATGAGCAAATTTGAGAGTCAAAGCTCAGGAAAATTACCTTCTCAGCCGGTGATCAATCCAAGAGAGAATGCTAGTGCTGTAACTTTGAGAAGTGGGAAACAATTAGATATTCCACCCAAGAAATCACAAATTGATGAAGGGGATGATACCACTTCTACCATGAACAAAACATCCACTTCTAAGGTAAATCCTAAAACTTCCATTCATTCATATGTTACCCCTCCACCATTTCCCAGCAGATTTGCAAAATCAAGGAAGGAGGAACAAGAACAAGAAATCCTGAAACTTTTCGCAAGATCGAGGTAAACATACCACTTCTGGATGCTATCAAGCAGTGCCTCGTTATGCAAAATTTCTCAAAGAGTTATGCACCAACAAGAGGAAGTTGAAAGGAAATGAGAAGGTAAGTGTGGGGGAAAATGTTTCAGCTGTATTGCAAAGAAAAATTCCTCCGAAATGCAAGGATCCAGGTACGTTCACCATTCCATGCACCATTGGCAATACCAAGTTTGAAAGAGCTATGTTAAATTTAGGAGCATCTATTAATGTCATGCCATATTCTATTTATGCTTCTTTGAATCTTGGACCTCTTGCGAAAACTGGTATTGTAATTCAACTTGCTGATCGTTCTAATGCATATCCCAAGGGAGTTGTGGAAGATGTGCTTGTGCAGGTGAATCAATTGGTTTTTCCAGCAGACTTCTATGTTCTGGAAATGGAGGATGAGACATCTCCCAATCCAACACCGATTGTTTTAGGGAGGCCATTCTTGAAAACTGCCCGAACGAAGATTGATGTTCATGATGGCACTCTCACCATGGAGTTTGATGGCGAGGTGATTCGTTTCAATATTTTTGAGGCAATGAGGTACCCTAGTGACTTGCATTCTGTTTTGCAGT
This sequence comes from Boswellia sacra, assembly GCA_013180625.2. Classification (NCBI taxonomy): domain Eukaryota; kingdom Viridiplantae; phylum Streptophyta; class Magnoliopsida; order Sapindales; family Burseraceae; genus Boswellia; species Boswellia sacra. The sequence continues at coordinate 14,156 of SNVD02006254.1, forward strand.
TGATGTTATTGATTCTTTGGCACAACAACTTTTTGAGTTAACTCGCAAGGATGCATTGGAAGTAGCCATTAGTGAGCACATTGGGGCAGAATTCCAGAGAATCGAGAAAGTTGATACAAGTGTCTAAAGAAGTGGAGGAAGCTGTGGCAAGCTTGAATGAGACTATAGTTATCACCACAAACAGGTATGATGTTTCGTACATTGAATTGCCTTTATCTAATGAGAAACTTCTACCTTCCCTGATGAAAGCACCTGCTTTGGAGCTTAAGCCTCTTCCAGATCATTTGAAGCATGTATTCCTAGGTGAGAAAGATACTTTGCCAGTCATAATAGCAAAGGGTCTTGCACCATTACAAGAAAAGAAACTCATCCGAGTGCTCCGAGATCACAAAACGGCCATTGGGTGGACAGTCGCTGACATCAAAGGTATTAGTCCAGCCGTATGCATGCACCGCATCTTGTTAGAAGAGGGATCCAAGCCCACTAGAGAAGCACAGCGGAGGTTGAATCCTCCCATGATGGAAGTTGTCAAGAAAGAAATTCTAAAATTGTTAGATGTGGGTGTGATTTATCCAATTTCGGACAGCAAGTGGGTGAGTCCAGTCCAAGTTGTTCCGAATAAATCTGGTGTTACGGTGGTTAAAAATGACAATAATGAGCTAGTTCCCACTCGTATCCAAACCGGGTGGCGAGTTTGTATTGATTATCGAAAGCTCCATTCTGCAACTCGCAAGGATCACTTTCCTTTGCCATTCATTGATCAAATGCTGGAGAGATTAGCAGGTCATTCTCATTATTGTTTTCTTGATGGCTATTCAGGATATAATCAGATTGTCATTGCCCCTGAGGATCAAGAGAAAACTACATTCACATGCACATTCGGTACATTTGCCTATCGACGCATGCCATTCGGTCTTTGCAATGCCCCTGCCACTTTCCAAAGGTGTATGGTAAGTATTTCTCTGATTATGTTGAGAACATTATTGAGGTATTTATGGATGACTTTAGTGTTTTTGGTGATTCTTTTGATAAATGCCTTGACAACCTTACCCTTATACTTCAAAGATGTATAGAAATTAACCTTGTTCTGAATTGGGAGAAATGTCATTTTATGGTAGATCAGGGTATAGTTTTGGGACATGTTATTTCTGCTAAGGGTATAGAGGTTGATAAATCCAAGATAAATCTTATATGTTCCTTACCACCTCCCACAAGTGTACGGGATATTCGTTCGTTTCTTGGTCATGCAGGTTTTTATCGTAGATTCATCAAAGATTTCTCGAAGATAGCATTGCCCCTATGCAGATTATTACAGAATGACGTGGCCTTTGAATTTGATGAGAAATGCAAAGAGGCGTTTGAGAAACTGAAGGAACTCTTGACTTCGTCTCCAGTAATCCAATCTCCGAATTGGAATCATCCATTCGAGATCATGTGCGATGCAAGTGACTACGCTGTGGTTGCCGTTTTGGGTCAACGAATTGGCAAAATTCCACATGCCATTTACTATGCATCTCGGACTTTAAATGATGCTCAACTTAATTATTCCACCACTGAGAAAGAGCTGCTAGCGGTTATTTTTGCTTTAGAAAAGTTTCGATCTTATTTGATTGGTACTAAAGTAACAGTTTATTCTGATCATTCAGCTTTGAGGTACTTGCTCACAAAGAAAGATGCAAAACCAAGGCTTATCAGGTGGATACTCCTTTTACAGGAATTTGACTTGGAGATCAAAGACAAGAAGGGAAGTGAAAACTTAGTTGAAGACCATCTCAGTCGCATTGTCCATGATAAGAATGCACTGCCATTACAAGAAAGTTTTCCGGATGAACAATTGTTGTCTCTAAATGTAGTAGCCCCTTGGTATGCATATATTGTCAACTACTTAGTTACCAAGAAGCTACCACATGACTTGACTCGAGCTCAAAGAGACAAGATCAAAAACATTGCCAAGTATTACATATGGGATGATCCGTACTTATGGAAGCATTGTTCTGACCAAGTGATAAGAAGGTGCATTTCTGAATCTGAATTTAATTCAATTTTAACCTTCTGTCATTCTTATGCATGTGGAGGTCACTTCGGACCAAAAGAACAGCCCTTAAAGTTCTTGATTGTGGATTCTACTGGCCATCATTGTTCAAAGATGCATATCTGTTCTGCAAAGCTTGTGACCGTTGTCAAAGGACAGGTAATTTAAGTGCCAAAAATCAAATGCCACAAACCCTATACTTATTGTCGAGATTTTTGATGTTTGGGGTATTGATTTCATGGGTCCTTTTCCTTCATCATTTGGTAATGTTTACATTATACTTGCTGTGGATTATGTTTCTAAATGGGTGGAAGCAAAAGCTACGAGAACTAATGATTCTAAAGTTGTTGTAGATTTTGTGAAATCTAACATTTTTTGCGAGATTTGGAACACCAAGAGCCATGATTAGCGATAGAGGGACACACTTCTGCAACCGATCATTTGAAGCCTTGCTTAAGAAATACAACATCACTCACAAGGTGTCTACGGCATATCATCCACAAACTAGTGGTCAAGTTGAAGTTTCAAATCGAGAAGTCAAGTCCATTCTCGAGAAGACAGTGAATCCGAACCGAAAAGATTGGAGCCTACAATTGAATGATGCACTTTGGGCATACCGAACTGCTTATAAGACACCTATTGGAATGTCTCCATATAGGTTAGTCTATGGTAAGCCATTTCACCTTCCGGTAGAGCTCGAACACAAAGCATGGTGGGCAGTAAAGATTTGTAACATGGAGATGGATGCTGCTGGAGAACAAAGGAAGCTTCAACTGCAAGAATTGGAAGAACTTAAAAATGATGCCTATGAGAATTTCAGAATTTACAAGGAGAGAACTAAGGCATTTCATGATAAAATGATCTCCAGGAAGAATTTTAAAGTGGGACAGAAAGTTCTTTTATTTCATTCTCGCCTCAAGTTATTTCCAGGTAAATTACGATCTCGATGGGTTGGACCTTTTGTTATTACTAATGTTTTTCCCCATGGTGCAGTGGAAATTCAGAGCTTAAAAACGGATAAAGTATTCAAGGTGAATGGGCACAGGCTGAAGCCTTACTATGAGAATTCAGTGATGCAGGAGATCGATGAGGTACCTCTCTACGAGCCAACTTATCTTGATGGGTGAGGACAGATAACGTCAGGCTGAGGACGTTAAACTAAGCGCTTATTGGGAGGCAACCCAATGTTTTTGAAATATAATAAAAAGAGACAAAGAAAAGAAGGTAGTATTGATCAATTTTTTGTGTTTCGAGGAGATTCCTCTCATGGGCTATTATAATTGATCAGGTTTTATCTCTCTTTGCCATTTGTCTCATTTGCTTTGTTGTTTGTTTTTGACTTTCATTTGCTCTTGTGTTTTTATTCTTTTATGTGTCTCTATTTTCTTTTCTTTTCTTTTCTTTTCTTGTGTTTAATTTGATTATTCCGTGCTTCGAGTTCAGTTTTGCAACAGCTTGAGGAAACATTCAAACGGGAGTTGAAGCCATTGTTCGAAGGTTTGAAACGTGCATATCTGGGAGAAGAACAAACTCAATCGCATTATCGGTATATCTCTCCTTTTCTTCTCTTCAATGGATGCTGATATCTTTCTATCGAACCTTCGTAAATATTTCCCTTCACTTCCTCAAAATGCGGTGTTTAAAATTTATAAAGTACGGATGACTAGACTTTGGGCATTGATGCTCCTAAATGTGCCTGCGGATATCCGATGGCTTATTGAAGCCAAGGTGAGATTTTTCGGTGAACCTGACATTGATCTCGCAAAATATATGCCTGGTCTAGGGAAAAACTACTACGCCAAGAGGCGCATAGCGAAACGTTTTACAAGTATGTTATAAATGTGCTAGATGGAATTTTCCAGACTTGTTGTTCGTTCATTAGGTTTTGCGTCCAGGATAGAGAGATAAACTTCATTTATTAATAATGGTTTGAGTAATGAGTCGCTGGATAAGGTTTTTGTTAACTCTCGAGTCACATTCTTGTGGACTTGTTCACGTGAATTGCTTAATCTATGGACACAATTTCATGATGAATTGCAGTGTTATAGTCTAGGGAATCTGACTAAAAAACGACCCTGTTTACCAGTTTATAAGAAAACTGGATGGGAAGCAAATCCCCGACTCATAGAAGGCGTTTCAGCCGTACTGGACGTAAAACCAGAGGAAGATGTGAGCCACAATCACAACTACTTGTATATTTGAATGTGTGTTGTTGTTGTAGAATTTGTTTTGTTTTGTTTGATCTGATTATCAATGTTGTTTTTGTGTTGTTGTTGTTTGTTGATTTTGTTTGTTTTAATTTCAAGTTTTCTTTTTGACAAAACCATATGACTACCCTATGGCATAAGTACACGTGGGAGACAAGTGTGGGGTTTTTGTCCAACCCCCACCGAAAGTGTATCTCATTTCCATGCTTCACGTGGGAAACAGTGTGTACGTTTTTTGTCAAACCCCACCGAAAGCATATCCATTTTTTCAAATCTTGGGGCGATAAATCTGCATCGAGCAACCCCCACCGAAAGTATGTCCCCATGTGTCAAAATTGAGAGTTTTATGGGTGTATATATACATTCTGCATATTTTCATATGTCATCCCATAACCTGTCTTGCAATTGAAAAGCATAATATCTAACGTGTCTTACACAAGATTAGAGCACTTGTAGAAATGGAGAAAACACCAATTCGGAGATTCCGCAATATATGCGTATTTTGCGGATCGCAATTTGGTAAAGATGGAGAGTTTACCACAACAGCTCTTGATCTTGGTAGGACATTAGCTGCGAGGGGTATAATTTGATTTATGGAGGGGGTAGTCTTGGGTTAATGGGGTGTGTGTCAACAGCTGCATCCCTAGGAGGGAGCAAAGTTCTCGGCATTATCCCTAAACCATTAGCTGTACGAGATATCGTAGGCAACACAATCGGGGAAGAGTTACAGGTCTCTAGTATGCATGAGCGTCTTGCACATATGGTTGTTAAGTCCGATGCATTTATAGCTTTGCCGGGTGGTTATGGTACATTAGAGGAGATATTTCAAATCACCTCTTGGCACAGCTAAATATCCATCGGAAACCCATTGGTTTGTTAAATGTTAATAATTTTTTTGATGGTTTGTTGTCCTTTCTTGATCAAGCTGTAGAAAAAAATTTCATCTCACCGTCAGCAAGGCAAATGCTGGGTACAGCTTCAACTGCAGGATAGTTAATTGACAAACTACAAGAATTCGTCTATTCACCTGATCCAACAATGGCTCGGATAAATTGGTTTGGGGAAGGCAACAAAAGGCGTCACCTGGATTTAACCCTCCATCTGTAATCTCCATTTGCTGGTTTGCTTCGTTTTTGTTTGCTTTCTTTTTAGTGTGTTTATTTGAGATTTTTCATGTCGTTTCTTTTGAGCTTTTTCAGGTTATTTCTTTCGTCCCAGGTAATAGTTTCTAATCTCGGTTTTTAGAGTGGTGGCTTAAAAAGTTCAAGTTCTCTTGAAACGCATTCTGGATCTCTTCAATCCATAATGGCTGAATAAGGAGGCTAACTTCTAAACTTTGTAGACCCATTCTAACTAACTTGTTTTTGTTTGCTGACTTTTTGAACTTTGTTATTTTATGAGTGAGTTTAGTTTTGCGTAATTTAGAGTTGTTATGTGTTTTTATCTTTATCAGTTTTGATTTCAAAAAAAAACAATTGTGGAAAAACCTGAGAATGGCAGAATATGGGGTTTCTTTACCCTTGAAACGCATTCTCTCGAAATAAATCTGTAGTTTGTTTATTTCATGTTGTTTGAAGTGTGTCTTTCATAATAAAGGTATATAGGCTGGAAACCTTAAGTCTGCGGGCTACTGGTCCTAAGGATTGTTGAAATAAACAATCTTGACTTAGGTGTAACAATGCCACGTACCTCTTCTCTTGCATTTTATGGGCCAATGATAAGGCAATGATTGAATTAAGAATAACTCTTGGAAAATGATAAATGATGCATGGATCTTTGTGCTTGAAATGTTAATTAGTTTTTGCTTTATCTTTGATTCCTTGCACAAAATTGAGCACCGAGCCATTATCACTGAGTTATTTGTTTACTTAGAGAAAGTTTATGTAATTTTAGTGTTTCTCCAGATTTCAATGAATTCTAGAACTTGTTTGATGGTCACTCGAGGCGAAATCCTAGACTGTGCAACATTTGGGAAATGATTTAGGCCATCTTTTGACCGTTTGAGCCTTAAGAGCCAACCTTGACTAAAATTGATCCCTAGTTACACCTTTGAGCCTCTGTAAACCTTTTTCTTTGTTAACTCACTAAAAGATTTCCTAATCTCAATTGAATTTGTTCCAAACAGTTTTATCCCTTACCTATGAGCATGTAAATCATTCGCAATTACATTTTGAGCTATGTTCTGGTTTTGGGAAGTTAGAGGAGGTTGGATTATGCCATGAGCAATGCAAGTGAGTTTTATTATGTTTGTTTAAAAAAAAAAAAAGAAAAAAAATCTGTACTTATCTTCCATGTACTTAAACATTGAGGACAATGTATTGTTTAAGTGTGGGGGAGTGGAATTGCAGTTAAAAAAAAAAAAGAAAAAAAAGAGTTCTATATCCTTGGGCGTTCTTAAAAAGAATGAAACAACAAAGTGTGGGGGTGTAGTTTCTTTTGCTTTCTACAAAAAAAAAAAGAAAAAAGGAAAAAAAGAAAAAAAAAAGAGAGTTCGAGTGTTTTGAATAAGTTTGGGAGAGTCATTTGATGAATAAGAATGAATTTTTTTATGTCATGGGCTTGAGCTCCACATAATATTGAATGATTTTATGTGTTTGTGGGTGATTTGAGCCTAATTATTATCCTTAATCATACCTTCACCCAAGCCAAACGTTACAAGCTTAATAAAGTCCTACTTGATCCTTGGTGTTGTACATGTCTACCTTAGTGGAGAGTGACTTGAAAAGCAGGCCTATGGAGTTCATTTATACACACATCTTCAATATTAAATATGATTCATTTTTATGCATAAACTCATCCGGTTTACAAGTGATTAGGTGAGAATGGCTCTACACACACACACTTGAGGAATTGAAGTGAAGCGAAACGAATTTTTGAGATAAAATTCTTGATCAAGTGCATTATTTTGAAGTATTCCTTGGGTTATAATTAAGTACAATCTTTGAGGCCTATTTGCAAGTTGAAGCATTGGTGTGTTTTAATTTTTTTCAGATTCTGTTTCGGTTTAGTTTTGTTTCGTATCATTTTAGTTGCTCGAGGACTAGCAAAGTCTAATGTGGGGGAATTTGATAGGTGTCTATTTATGTATTACTTTTATATCAATTCGTCCATGTTTCTTTGCTATATTCCTTGGTATTTTTTATGTTTTTGTGTGGTTTTGATGTTTGTAGGAGTTTTGGAGCAACTTGCACAAAAATGGAGTAAAACCCTTCATTTCACCTCTGCTAGTCAGTGATCTTCTCGGATTTAATTGTATTGATATACAATGAACCCGACGACATATTATATACCGTTGGAAAGCTCTCGACGTCTATTTTCTGGAGAAATTTACGGTTTATAAATCCATTCAGTGTACCAAAAGTTGTAATCAAAACAGTGTGAGATGTATAAAAATATAATTCCACAAGTCACTGTAGCATGTATAATACGGGGCACTGTAGCAATTCACTGTAGCAGAGTATTTAAACACATTTTAGGGTTTATTTTCATAACTTGAAGTAGGGAAAACGTGGGAGGAGGCTGCATTTCTGGATTTCTCTCATCCCTTGGAGTTCTTGAAGGAGAAGAAGATTTTGAAAGAGGAGGAACTACAATTCCAAGAAGATTCATCTACAAAGAAGATTTTCAAAGAATTTGCTAAGTTCTTTCTTTCCTTTTCAATTCTGGAATTTCTCTGTATTGTAATTGTTATTCTGATATGAATATGTGTAACTAAATCTGAATTGGTTGAGGGTGATTTCAAAGCCCTTGATATGGATTTTGTGAGTTGATTGTGCAAGAAATTGTTATCCAATTCTCTAATTTAAGTTGCTTGTATTTTCCCATATCTAATGCTTATGATTGCTTACTGATTGTATTTGGAATGGCCAACTGAATATAATCTGTTGGTTTCTATTGCTAGATTAGAAATCTTGATCCGTAATTGTCATGAATTTCCAATCATTAGTAGCAAAATTGTGATCAGAGATTGCAATTGGAAATTACAACCTAGGTTAAATAATCCGAACTTGTGTGATTATTGCTTAGATCAACCTATCTTTCTCATCGTAATGCTTCTATTGAATTAAACTTAGAGAGCTTGTTCTAGGTTGTTTAATGGATAGAGATTAAATAAAGAGCTTGTTTTATTTACCAACAAAGTAAGGAAAGATTGGGATAACAGAGCTTGTTGTTATCTACGGTTGATAACTTCAATGCTGTAATTGGATTGCAATTCTATGTTAATTCACAAATTCATATCTTGTGGCAGAGAATGAACTCTTAACCAAGTGTCTCTCATTGATTTTTCACTCCATTTTACTTTGTGTTGTGTTATTGTGCATTTACATTAATATTTCATTTAATTAATCCATAAACAAAACCCCCCCCCCCCCAATTTATTCTGTTGTTGCTTTTGAATAACAAATTCAATTAGAATCAATCCTCGTGGGAACGATATCTACTTATCACTTTATTACTTGTGCGACTAGTATACTTGCTAGTTTCGAACGCATCATCCTAGTCCTCATAAACGTGAATATCATAGTGAATTGCAACTTAGCTGCCCATGGATGTAGGCTTGTTTAGCCAAACCACATAAAACGTCCTATATGCAATTTTTATTTACCTTTGTTGCATATTTGGTAACTATTTTAGTTTCATGTTATGTAACTAAGCATACGGTTTTAGAACTTACAAGTGGCATCAGAGTAGAGCACTAAGATACTTGTGTAGATCCTAACATATTTCTTAAGCTATGGACTTTCACAAGCACCGAGGGTCAATCAGTCATTCATCTCTTCTCGATAAAAGCAATTATGGGTATTGGAAGGCAAAAATGATGTTCTTCCTTAAAGTAATTGATAAGAGGGTATGGAAAACTATTGTTTATGGTTGGAGTCGACCTACTCAAGTCAATCGAGAATGTGTAAGAGTTATGAAAGAAGAATCAGCTTGGAATCAATAAAACTATAATGCAGCTCATTGGAATTCCAAACCTACACATTTCCTTTCCAATGTTGTTAATCCAAAGGCATTCAATGTTATCTCTTCTTGCACATTAGCCAAAGATGCTTGGGAGAGACTTCAAAACAAGTATGAAAGTACTGTATCTGTAACGAGAACAAAAATTTTGATGCTTGCTTCCCAATTTGACAAAATCAAAATGTAAGAAGATGAGACAGCTTCCAAATTTATGAAAGACTTTGTGAGATTACAAATGCTACAACCTTATTGGGAAAGACTTATAGTGATGTTGTTGTTGTTCTAAAGATGCTCAGATCATTGCCTGAAAAATATCAAGCCAAAGCTACTATTGTTGCTGATACTTAGAATCTAGATTGAAAATCAATAGTTGTTGGGATTGCTTCAGTCTTATGAAATGACATTCACGCCACATATCAACAAAAAAAATCTAGTGTATTAGCAGCCTCATCATCGAAGGATGAAGAAAATAATGACAATGCAGAAACCTCAAATGATCAATAAATTTCTTTAATGGTGAGAAACTTCAAGAAATTTCTCAAGAAAATTTCCAAAAAGAAGAACTAGTTTAAAGGTTAGAAAGTGGAGAAAAATGTAGATGACTTCAAGAAGTTAAACAAGGAATCAGAGAAGAAAACAAAAGAACAGTGTTTTGAGTATTCAGGTTTCAGGCATATTGGGCCTGAATATGCAAACTTAAAGAAGAAAGGCAAAGGCTTAAATGCTACCTGGAATGACAGTGATTCTAAAAGCAATGAAGATAAACAAGAGAAGCATAGTGGTTTTATTGCATTTATAGCATCAGCATCAGATAAAGGAAAAAGAGTCATGAATGAGACAATTGAATCAATCACCACAAAGGTAACTAATGATGCTAATATAGAATCTATTTTTGATCTGACTTATTGTGAAGAATTGTAGGAAGCCTACAATGATCTTCATCATGCATGGGAAATCGAAGTTCAAAAGGAGAAGGAGAATGAAAAGCAAATTCAGGATTTCATGAAAGAAGTTAAAATTGTGACATGTGATAGTGTGTTTTTGGAAGAAAATGTCTTTGAACTCGAAGCAATCATTGATAAACTAAAATTAGAGTTGGCTGCAAAAAATGATTTCATAAAAGAGCATGAAGCTTATATTCAGTACTTGTCAAAAAGTACCAAGAGGCTTGATGAGATTCTGATCCAAGGAAGGACTAGCATGAAAAAGCATGGATTGGGACTCTAAGCTCATAACTAGGTATCAACTTCAAAAACCACCTTTGTGAAAGCTTATGGATCAAACTCCTCACCAAAACCAGACTCTTGCTCTAAAAGTTCTAA
>SNVD02006255.1:0-23993 GCA_013180625.2 Boswellia sacra
CTTGAAGAAGATAAAATGAACAACATGTGCATAAATCAAATTACATTAAGTGGACTAAGTAATGACATGAGACGTTATTATTTAGTATTTCCTAATGGAGGTTGGATTTTGATCTGGACGGGTCGAATGACTCGTATCTAACTTTTTGAACCCATATGTAAAGGGACGAGGGTAGTTTAGGTCCTGAAGCAAGGGATCAGATTGCCCCCATTCGTTTCCAATTGAATAATTGGGTGGTGACTTCATTCTGTAGACATGCCCATGGCTCATTTGTGTTCTCTTTAAGTCTCAAGAGAGGCTTTGACATAGTGTCATGGTCGCAAACGCTCTGATTGGATGAATGCCCCATTCACACATGTCTACCCTTACGCCTCTGGACCACCTGTTCCAATCTAGCTAACCAGTCCGTATCGGCCTCAGATTCTATCAACTCTAATATGACAATTGGTTGTGCTTGTGGCGCATTCAAATATATTAGGACCTCGCATTTAATAGTTATTGGTTTTTGTTATTGAAAAGAAAACAAAATTGAAATAAGTTTGAAATCAGTTCGAATTCCATTGATTTCATTTCATTTTTCTTTCTATTTTACTTAAAAAAAATATGGCTTCAGGACTTACCACCCTTTGAATGAATAAACAATCCCATTCCAACACCTCTTTTCTTGGGACCTTTGTGTTATGCAACTTCAATAGCCAAGGAATCGTATCCGCAAATGCCTCACCGAGAATGCCATGTGTTGACCCAACATATGGCACTACCTTATACGACCAAATCTGTCAACAAATTATCAATATTTATTGCAATTTTCTTATAATTAATAGGTAACAAAATGTCTAAATTTTAGTGTAAAAAAAATTAAATTACCTAAATAGCGTAAGGGCAACCTCCCAAGTTTTACTTCTCACCATCATGGTCCTCTTTCGTAGCCTTCCTTGCCCTATACTTTTCTAACCTTCTAGCTATAGCTTTTTTCATGTCTTGGATGGTCATCTTATGAGAGTTAGTGCCCCATGGATATTCATTGAATTTGTCCAATGTGTCCACAAAGTTCAACCACTTAACGGAAATGAACCGATGTCTATCTCGTGCGAGGAAAAAAATGCTCAAACACATAACACAAGGCCAGCTTCACCACGTCCTCGTCTGGAATTGGAGAAACATTTAATTTTTCCAACTTTTCATAAAATTGGTTCAAAGAAATTTTCTTTGGCCCAAAATACTCGTCTCGCAATCTGCACTTGCTATGATTGTAGGGCGTGCTTGGCAAGTTTGTATCAAACTTCAATCCGATGACAATACCAAACTCGTACACTGAAAAGCGCATAACCCTCCCTATATTGAACAAACATATGAATCGTTAAGAGCAATGTAGGATGATAACATTTTTTATGACTATTTATAACATACAGAGTATATGAGTGATACCTCCTATTAGAAACCATATCTCGTCATCAAAACCATGAGTCTCCACCTCTCTTTATAGTACATGGTGAACCAATTTCGATGGAAAGACAAAACCGTGGATATCCAACATGTGTCCCTAAACATCTCTTTCTAGCTATCATTTAACTTATCATAGACCCGTACACACTCCAAACGGGCCAAATTTGTTAGTATCGTGTGGTAGTGATTGTCCTATGTAGTTCTAAGGTTGAACATAAGCCCGTGACTATTTGCTATTTACACCTACAAAATGCAAAACAAAACAACTTATATTCAATCAACAAAATGGGGAAAAATCACAAATATGCATAAACGCTTGACAGTGCTTGACAGGCAATAGTTTGTCAAGTGCTGGACAATGGTTGTATGTCAGATACTAGAAACGGATAACCTACAGTGGAATCTGACAACATGCGTCGAGCTTCGAATGCGTCAGCTATCGATTTCCACAATCTGACGTCATGCTTTTGTTAGTTGGTCAAGATGTCGGGTGTCGATCTGCGCCTCATTGTCACTTTCCCATAGTTTGGTAGCTTGACACTAGATAATTAATCTGACATATAGCTATTATCGATTTATTTTGTCTACTGTCGAGCTACAAACTTTGGAAAACAGACAAAGGGACAACCAACCAACACTCGACAAGAGGATGGATTATTATCGGCAATCAGATTGTAGCTCAACACTAAATAGCATAAATTGACAATAGTTGCACGTCGATTTACGATGTCTAGCGTCGAGCTTCAGGCTTTTCCACTCGAAAATCTGACACTTGAATGAGGCTCAACACTCGACTCGCATTGCTCGACATGATGACGAGACACATTCGAGCTTCAGATTACTTAATCTGACACTTGAATGTACTTCATCATCGTGTTGAGCGAAGCAAGTCAAGTGTCAAGCGTCGTCGAGCCATAATACTCTATTTTTGCACACAACAAGCTTTAAATCGTCATCAACACAATATAATAACACAAATCAGACCATTTCTAACCCTATTTAGCATACATTTTTTTTCCAAAACGAATCTAAAACCATAAAAATTCAAGTTTAAATTTTGAAATTTTCAAATGCAAAAATTCGATTCAATAACTGTCGACAATGCATGCACAACATGTAAACTACGAAGCATTGAAAAAATTACATAAAATGGAAACTAAAACCAAGGATAGAGCACTTACCGGTTTGGGTTTTCGGTTTTGTCTCCTTCTCTCGATAATAAACAAAGCTCTCTCCTTCTTCTTGATAACTGTCGAAATGTGCCTCTTTATGTTGTCTTTTCGGTTTTGAATGCAGCTTTGTGATTTGAATGCTCATATAATAGAAGAAAAAGGGGGATTTTAAATAAATGCAGTGTTTAATGGTTACCCACCATGAGTGGCAAGTGCAAGGAAGGAACGAGTGTTGAATTCATTAATTAAATTTTTAAGGACATTTGCATAATTTGGAAGTCAAAAGGTCCATAGTTTGCAAATTTTTCAGGGATGGGTTATTTTTGTAACAGGTTGGGCCATTTTCTGAATTTTCCCTTATTAAATTGAGTTACTAAGTTATTGCTTCCAACGCCCCTAGGCATTTTTATTAAGTTATTGTATGTTTAAATGAATTGAGTTATTATGTCTAGATTGTTATTATGCTACTGTGCATACTAATTTAGTATTTGCAAACCAATCATATAAATGAAACAAGGGACAATAGATAACTTAATTTTTAAAATAAAATTTCAAATTTGATAGAATATGCAAGAGAGAAATATATTTTAAGCATTAAGATTGCAATTATTTGATGATGCTAGAGACTAAGCAATGATAAGATTATGTTATAAACATAGTATAACTAATGCTCGAAACTCATGATTATAGCTTGTATTTTAATGATTATAAAACATTCTTAAAATTTTATAAAGTATTAGCTAGAATCATAATTGTAATAATAAAAAGCATCATAAACTAATTGTATTTGTTAGGATAATGCCATGTGATATGTCAGTGTCAATCAATGTGACATTTTGGAGAAAATAAAGATCTTCATATTGCATTAGTTACTTTCTGTGTTAACTAACTTAGTTAGGAAAGACTGAACTACATAGTATTTCCATAATATTATTGAAGTTTTGGAAAGCATTTTATTTTTACTAGCATTAGGAAAGCTTATGATACTTCATTAATTATCCTAATGTGGTTTAACTTTCCTAGACTTCAAGATATGCAAGTTATTAGAATATATTTGAAAGATCTTAAAGAATCCATATGGAATTAGGATTGCTAACATACATGAAGTGATATAAGAAAAGAGTTCTATTTTGATTCTAGCCTAAACATGGCATTTCTAACCTAATCATGACATTTATAGCCTAATTCAAACAATCGAAATCAATCATAGCTATTCTAGATCAAACAAGACATTCAAGGGTAAAATGATAATTCTATCTATTCTATACTATTTCCTACCCACACAAATAAACAAATTGATGAACTTTTAATTCCCAAACCAACCAACAAGCATTAGAATACTTAATGAGGCCATACTTGTTAATAAAAAACCAACAAGTATTTGTTTACTTGGTGGGTAAAAACTAACAAATAAAGTCATTTTTCTTATAGTGTGTAGTAATTATCTATCCATGTAATTTAATGTAGAACCAAATTTATGTTAAATAGCTTATAATAGCATTATCAGACTTTGCAAAACATATCAAAGTTTGCAACAATGGTATCAGAGCCATGTTAAAGAGCCATGAAAGGGAAAAAAGTGAGCTTCAAAGTCGCTTTTACTGCAACAGCAATCATAGTAGTCTTTATATATGCAAGTTGTTTTAGTTCTAGAAAACTTCTCTTGATTAGCTTGTTGTGAACGGGGCTTTCACCTTGCTAGAGCGTTTGCGACCACGATACTGTGTCAATTTATTTCGAGACTTAAGAAAATACAAACGAGCCATGGGCACGTATAGAGAAATGGAGTCGCCACCTAATTCTTAAATTGGGACTGAACAGAGGTAGTCTCTTTCCTTAGCAGCCATGTTAAACTACCCTCATCCCTTTAGAGATGGGTTTGGGAAGTTAGTTATGAGTCATTCGACCCGCTCGGATCAAAATCCAGCCTACACTAGGATATACCACATAAGAATATCTCATATTGACATAAAGTCTACTTAAGCTGTTGATTTTATTGCACACACACCATTTTTATCTTCATTTAGACATGTGAGGTGATTATTCAATCAATAATAGCTGTATATTCATACAACGAAATAAGGAGGAGAATAGAGTTACATTCCCTTCAAACATGGGGGATGGGGGAAAGGATTACATTGCTCTTCAACAAATAAAGTAAATTCTACTTTTAGTACTCAAAATATAACATTCATATAAATCAAGTATTCAATAATGAAAGTATATTGATGCACATTCGATACAAACATTCTAATTGAGACTTTGTAGACAATGAATTCCTCACCACCATATGTGAGTCTATTCAATGTCTATAAAGCCTCTTACATGCATATTCATACATTCAATTTATAAGTGATAATCCCTCATCATCAATGTAAGTCCACCGCCACTTCATGGCATCATACAATTATTCAATTATACTTCTAAATATGGTATATTCTTATATTCATTCATAACGATCAATTAAAATTCAATACAAAGCCATAATCTAGAGTCGTGACACTTTGACCTCAATTTGATAATTCTATCATGGCATTCTAGCCTATTGCAATTCTAGCATTTGATTATAATTCTAAATATGGCAATTCTAGCCTAGCAAGGCATTTCTAGCCTAAGTCAAACAATCACAACAAAACATGGCTATTCTAACCCATTCATGTTAATCATACCAAATCATGGCATATTCTAGCCTGCTCATAGCAATTCTAGCCTAATTCAAGTATTCAAGGTTAAATGTGGTAATTCTTACCTATTCTATGTTATTTCCTAGCATGCATAAAAAATCATAAGTCTTCCTAACATAATTCTAATCATGTGCTCTTAAGCATGATTCTAGACATGTGCTCCTAAGCATGATTCTAAGCACTCGCAAAGAAAATAAACTTTTAAACATGTTTCTAACAAAGGAGGGATAAATGACTTACCTTGATAGACATTTCCACTTTGTAAGATAAATAAATGATTAAACAATTCTATAAAATCCTAAAGATGCCTCTAGCGTCAAAATAAATCCTAAACATGCTAATTCTAAGCATACAAACCTAAACATGCTTAATTCTAAGCAAGAAAAACAAATAAGAGAGTAGGAGAGAGAAGAGAAAACTGCTCTCAAAACGTTCCCTTTCTGAGTTTAGGCAAATATAAAATGCCCAAAAACTTTAAACCAGAAAAGTCTCATTGAATTCCCAAGTGTGTCTTTAAGAGGGAGAAGAGATGAATTTTGATGTCTTGAAAAGTGAGAAGGAGGGGGGTTTATATAGTTGTAGGGTGCAAGTGAAAAAGGAAAGGAAAATCAAATATGGAATGTTCTAATTACAATTTTCTAAAATCAGGGGACCAATAACCGGGCGGCAATCGGACAATCAGGCGGTTGTCACTCAATAGTCGGGCAGCTATTTGACCACCAGGAAACTGTTGGTCAATAACTGAGCGGTTGTTTGACCATCGGGAGGTCCTTCCCCTTTAGTCCTTCCCCTTCAGTCCTTCCTATTTTGACACCTTGTAGTGCAGTGCCTTCTGACCTTTGTCTGTTCGATCGCACATAACTTTTTGAGTTGGACTCTGATTTGTAATCCATAAATTTTTATGAAAACTAGACATTTGTAGCAGTATATGACTTATCAACAAATTCCCTTTGGATTAACTTCTTTGATTTTTTAAATCATGTGTCAGTTTTTGAGACCCTTTGCCAATTTCTTCTCACCCATTTCCTTTTCAGCTTCCAAGGGCATTATGCTCATTTCTTTTGTGCAACATTCATCTTCATTTTATCATTAAGCCTAAAAGATCCAGTGTCTATAGCTTACTCCCTACTTTGGAAAGGTTTGTAAGACACAAAGGTCGACAAAGTACTATCGCCTTCTCTTTCCTTCTTCCATCCCGACATCCTCACCATCTTCATTCTATTAGACTTTCTCATCATCTTCTTTTCTCTTTCATTCTTATAGAAAGGTGTGCCCACTCAAGGGCAAATGTGCCCATCTAAGGGCTAAGGTGACCATTCATGGGTTGAATCTTTATGATGCTACGATGAAACACTCCTCAGTGTACTTGCTTCTTAGGTTTTCTAACACTCTTTAGTGCAACTACTTCTTGAGGTTTCTAACACTTTTTAGTGTACCTCTTCTTAGGGCTGGTGCCTATTCCAAGGGCTTAAAACACTCTTAAGTGTACCTACTTCTTAGGGTTTTCAACACTCTTCAATGTGCCTCTTCCTAGGGCTTGTACCTATTCTTAGGGTTTAAAACACTCTTAAGTGCACCTATTTCTTTGGGTGTCTTGCTAATGCATGCCCTACTGGGAAAACTTCTATCATGTGCTGCTTCGCGATCTTTAGACCTTCTATCCTTCATGCCTTCGACTAAGTATCCTTATACCTTCTTCAATCTCCTTAGACTTTGCATTCACTAGGTTTCATGCCCTTTTTTCAAGTATTCTTCATGCTTCTTTAATCTTCTTTAGTAATTCTTGATTCCTTCTGGTTCGCTGGGGAAATTCTTGATTTGTCAAGTTTTAACATTCTTCATTCTTGACTTCTCTTACATTCATCATGCTCTTCACTAGGGAATTCTTATCATGTTGTCAACTCTTTGACTCACTAGGGATCTCTCCATTATTCTTGTAAGTTCCTGCAAAATGTTAAGCATCTTTGATGATTTCGATTCAACTCAAATTTTACCTCATTTGATGTGCTCTTCAATAATTTATTTTCTAGTCTCTGGAGAAATTCTTCCATGTGAATTGGTCAAAGATTTCATCAATCAACATTATTCATCTTTCTTTGTGAGTTGCTAAACTATTAACATGGCTAGGTGCTCATCACCGAAACATTTCAAAGATTCCTTCGATGTTTTAAGGTTGATGTAAAATGTTCTTCCCTTTTTCTTTTCTCTTTTGCTTTTTCTCTCTTTTCTCTTTTCTTTTCCCTTTTTTCTTTTCTTTTTTATCTTTATCTTTATCTTTTTCTTTCTCTCTCCTCTTTTCTTTTCCCTTTTTTCTCTCTTTGACCTTTTACCCTTCCAACTATTTGACTATGAATCTTCTTCTTTTTTCAAATCCTTTCATCGAGGTGACCTATCTTTTTCATGATGGATTTCATTCTTCAAGGTGAACATCAAATTTCTTCCTCAAAATCCTTTCTTTAGGGTAGACTTAAAATTCCTTCTTCATGGTGAACTTCCTTCTTTGAAAGAGATGTCTTTTCAAGGTGGATGCCTTCTTCGAGGAAGATGCCTTCTTTGAGTGAGATTCATTCTTCAAGTTGAATGCCTTCTTCAAAGAAGATGCCTTCTTTGAGGGAGATTTTGTCTTCAAGGTGAATGTGTTCTTCAAGGAAGATGCCTTCTTCAAGGTGAATGCATTCTTTGAGAAAGATGCCTTTTTCAAGGTGGATGCCTTCTTTGAGGGAGATTCCTTCTTCAAGGTGAAAGCATTCTTCAAGGAAGATGTCTTCTTCAAAATAGTAGTCCTCTTCGATTGTCTTTAATTGTGGCTATTCTTATTTTTATGGTGATTATTGTTCGTTCTAGACATCTTGTACATGTCACTACTTAAATTGCTTGAACACATCATGCTACTTTAGGTGATCATTAGGTCTCAGTGACACTAAGCTATTTGATCCAAGTAACTTGCACATCGTGTTGCCTACATCGAGACTGGCTTGCTCATCATGCTGCTTCTATTCCTCTAGGTGTTGAGTCCTTTTCTTTTGTGGTTAACCCCAGTATTTCATACTGCATTATGATTATACAAAACTCGATCACTTCTAAACTGTACACCATTCAGGATTTTGCTTCCTGCAATAAAATATTTGACGTTTCATGTATGCATGATGTCTATCTTAGTAATTTTTTCTAACTATATGCTTCTTGCTTAGACTAGACGGGTCGCCAGCAAATTGAGTGTCTAAAGTGAGAGGTTGAGCGTCTTCAGGCTCAGGTTGCCGCTTCTTCAATTGATGTTGGTGATGATGAGTGAGGACTG
This sequence comes from Boswellia sacra, assembly GCA_013180625.2. NCBI lineage: Eukaryota > Viridiplantae > Streptophyta > Magnoliopsida > Sapindales > Burseraceae > Boswellia > Boswellia sacra. The sequence goes on from SNVD02006255.1 coordinate 8,601, forward strand.
TCATCATCAACCTTCTATTTTTCCCTTCCACTTCTCCTTACACCTTCCAATGCCTATTCTCGCATTTTTTTTAACATGTTTGAGGCCATTGTCAAAGGCCCTTTAGCCTCTCTTGAAGCTTCTAAAGGATGATGATTGGAAATGACTCAAATCCAACGGATTCTAAAATATAAAATTCCTTTAGCATGTAAAACTCGATGTTCGTTTTCTTAAAAAAATGCACAATCTTTTGGGATCCTAATGATCATGTCTTCCACTTTAATGGGCAAGAGCTTTGCCCCTTGTATGAGGAATTCTCTGCTATACTATATTGTTATTCATCTAGTTTTGAAAGCATCATTCTGCCTACTATTGAGACACTGTCAATATCTATCTCATCAATTTCTTTGGATTTCCAATTTCTACCATGGGCATTGGCACTAGAAGTGGTATGGTGACATTGTCTTCCATTATCCCTTTACTTGACATGATGGATAGGACCTCGTCCGGTTGGCTTTGCCTTCTTGCGCAGTTTCTACTAATCTCTTTAGATGGTCTTGAAGATCTACATCTTGTGACTATCATCCCTCAAATGGGCCCTGGTTTCACAACAGTTCCCTTAAGACATTGATCAAACTGGATCTGGTCAAGATTGATCTGGTTTAAGGTTCAGTGGTAGTCTTCTACTTATTCAGGTATTCTTTGTTTATCCTCTAACTTTTGCCTAAGTCACCATTTCGGGTTTTTGACTTAGTGGGCTTTTCTCTTTGTTTTTTTTTGTTTGCCCTCACTTTTGCCTACGCTGCCTTTTCAGGTTTTCTACTTAGTAGGCTTACCTTAATTTTTGCCTAGGCCACCTTTTCAGGTTTTCGACTTAGCAGGCTTTTCTTATTCTTTCTTTTTTTAAGATTTGATTACAAGAGAGGTTATCTATTCTAGCAGCATTTCTTACACTTCCTTTGAGATGATTAGATAATTCTATCTGCCATGATTTTCAAAATGGTTAAGGCAATATTCTTTGCCTTCCTTGCTTCTTTTCTTTCTCAAGATGTGTGGACAACTCTTTGCCCTCTGCTTCTTTTCACTTCTCAAGATGAACAAGCGATTCTTTAACCCCTGTATAAAGAGTTCAGTATTGTCTTGGGAATTTCTTCATCTAGCTTTAAGGGCATTATTCCCCATTCTTTGTGGACATCCATGCTGGATAAAATGGCTAACTTCTTCCATATATCTTGCTTCTTCATTGTCGGTGGCAAGGTTGCCTTCTTTGATACCTTTGATGGGAACTATTGTCAGATTTTCTTCTTCAACCAATATCTCTAATAACAAGTTCAAACGCTAAATGTGAGTTGTGCAACAATTTGATTCACATTTGAATTCTTCAAGGATTTCTCAAATTGGATAGCTCAAAGGTAATGCATTGACATCATGATTGTTCACAATTTCGATTCTAATGCTAGAATTGCTTTATTCAAGATTCTTTTTGTGTGTGTGTGTGTGTGTGTAGCCATTCATACTTTATTTGTTAAGATTCGGGTAGCTTTATACAAATAGAAACTAGTGATCAATCTTTATAGGTAGAAGGACTTCCATAAACCCGCTTTTGACACCACTCTCCACTAATGTAGGCTCATCATAACATCAAGAATCATTAGGGCTTTATCAAGTTTGTAATGACAGGCTAGGGTAAAGGTATGATAAAGGAAACTATAACGTTATCTCACCCATAGTCATTCGACCATTCTAGGTTTTAATTGAAAGCATTAACTTAGCATGCTTGCTTCGATTCCAATTTTGAATGGTTACACCCTTAAACTTTTGAGTATTCATCCACCACGTTTGCCTTGCTTTTGATTTTCAGAGGCTACACCTCTAACAAATAATGGAATTAGCACTCTTTTTTTCTTTTTTTCTTCTTTCTTTTTTTTCTTCTTTTATTTTTTCTTCCTCGAGCTCAAAATTAGACAAAACTTGTCAACTTCCTTTCATTCTCCTATAAGCATGGCTCTCAATACTCTTTTCTGGAATGTTCATATGCTATGAGTGAAGGGTACTATGTAGGGAAAATTTTCCTGGTGCTAGCATAAACTTTGTGGTTTGACAAAGAAAAGACTTGATTAGGCTCAATGGGGCACACAACTGACAATGAAGTAAGCATAGGTTGGCTTGAAGGGCTCAATCAATCCAAAGAAGGCCTAAATCACTTCCTTCATGCTGTTAAGCCTAGGATTTCACCTCGAGTGGTGATCAAGGTTCTAGAATCTTATGAGATCTCAACACAAAGCTCTATTCACATAAACTTCTCTAAGTGATATAAAGTTTCGTATTCATGGCTATTGTGCTCAAATGATTAAAGAATCAAGAATGAAACTCATCTAGCAAAAGGGTCAAGCATGCAAACAACACAATCTCATGTATTACCAAAAATATATTTTCAATGAGTATCACGATTTTGTCAATGATCATCAAAAGAATACTCAACTCTCATATCATTCTTAAGACAAGACATTTCAAAACATTATTATTCTTTCTCTAGGTCAGGAATTCTTCCATTATCAATCTTGTGTTAAGCATGCACTTATACATCCTCGTCGTCTATCTAGCTACTTTGGTCATTCTGCCCTTGACTTCTTTAAGGGCAATTATTGCTTCTTTTTTGCTTGGCCTATTCTATTTGGATGCCTGAATCATATAAGTCTTCAAATGTTTTGATTGGAAAGCCCGTAAGTCTATCAATGATGAAGGCTTGGGCTCCATTGATCACCATACAGACCTCGTCCTTTTCTACAGGCCTCGTGGTCATCTTGGTAGCTTTGGCCCTCTAACGGACTAGGTACTCCAAAAAAGTCTCATTGGGCTTTTGACGAGTTATCTTCAAATTCATCAAGGTTAACCCTAGTTGGGTGTTATGCCAACATTGTTCTACGAATTGTTCGAATACCTCCCCCCAATCTTCTCAAACTCTTTTGGGAAGATCATGGTACCATACTACTACATCATCTTCTAGGGATAGCATGAAGTACTTTAAGATGTACTCCTTTGACAAAGGAGTGGTGGCCATAACAGCTACATACTCTCTCAAATGCATCTTGAGATTGCCCTCTCCATTGAACTTGGGCAAGTTTGGCATGCAAAACTTTAGAGGCAAATCATTGTCCCCAATGAGCAAGATGTCATCTAGGTCTTTGACCCCTTTCTGTCCCTTCTTCTTCAAGAGGAATTGGACTTTCTCTATGACTTTGGCCAACTGTCTAACCGATTCGGGCTCATCTTGGTTGGCTGGGCTTTTCCCCCTATCTTTGCCTTGGCTAGTCTCACTATCATCACCACTGTTAGCCTCTGGTGGTAGCCGGTTCACACGGTTGGGCCCATTCTATAGAGTTTCGATGAGTTGGGCCATTTATTGTTGAAGCGAGGTGATATCAGCCCTCACTTGAGCCATTTCAGCATTGTTGTTCTTAGGTGCGACCATTCTGTCAACTGGTTCTTCTTGCCTTGTCAAACGACCACCTCATCTAATCCAAGTTGTGATGGCTGCAAAACAAAGGTATCAATGCCATGTATGCATGATATGATGCATGCTTATACAAGCGCATAGACACGCTTTCAGCTTTCCAACCTTATTTTTCCCACATACGTAGAGTCAAGTCTCTTTTCCTAGGATTTTTGGCTCTATTCTCATGACATCATCATGGGATGTGGGAATGCAAAATTCTCTCACCTATTTCTAGCAAATATGTTGATGTTGGATTCTTTATTATTATCATAACATGGCTTTCCAAACGTCATGATAACCTTAACTCATGGCACATGTCCCCATTTTGTTCTTACGGGTGACTCGACATGTGGCATTCGTTCATAGTTCCACGAGGTTTGAGTTGATGTTATTCTAATCATGGGAAATTTACATCCACAGACATGCATTTCAACATGGGTTTTAGATATTCATCCTATTGAAAATTTCTAAAGTCGTCTACATGGGCTTGAGTCTCAAGGGTCGAATGGTCTAGGCTCCTTCGAGAGAGAGATGCCTCCTTGGGCCGATCTCTTTTTATACCAATTCAATAATAGGTGCTCAAAGGTGGTGACACCAACATAAGTCGTCTAGGGGTTGAGTGAAGCCAAAGCATCTATGCCACTGCCACACAGCTAGTTTAGGTAGTTCATGCTTATTGTATGCAAAAGTGTAGTGATGAAAGGACTCAAAATGCCAACATGAGCTATTATAATTTGGTATCCCAATTGGAATCACTTCTCTTATCCCTAGTGGAGTCTTCATTGTGAATAGGGCTTTTATCCTGCAAGAGTATTTGCGACCACGACACTATGTTAAAGCTTCTTTCGAGACTTAGGAGAACACAAACGAGCCATGGACACATTTGGAGAAATGGAGTCGCCACCTAGTTCTTCAATTGGGAATGAATAGGGGCAATTCGATCCCTTGCTTTAAGACCTAAATTACCTTCACCCCTTCAGATATAGGCTCGAAAGTTAGGTATGAGTCATTCGACCCACCCAGATGAAAATCCGGCCTGCACTAGGGTATACCAAATAAGAATATCTCATATTGACATGCAATCCACTTAAGTTGTTGATTTTATTGCACACATTCCGTTTTTATCTTCATTTTGTCATGTCAGGTGATTATTCAATCAATAATAGTTGTATATTCATACAAAAAAAGAGGCGGGAGAACAAAGTTACATTTCCTCCAAACATGGGGGATGGGGGAAAGGATTACATTGCTCTTCAAAAAATAAAGTAAATTCTACTTTTAACACTCAGAATATAACATTCATATAAATCAAGTATTCAATAATGAAAGTATATTGATGCACATTCCATACAAACATTCTAATCGATACTTTATAAATAATGAATTCCTCACCACCATATGTGAGTCTATTCAATATCTATAAAGGCTCTTACATGCATATTCATACATTCAATTATTTTATAAGTGATGGTCCCTCACCATCAATGTGAGTCCACCACCACTTCATGGCATCATACAATTATTCAATTATACTTCTAAACATGGTATATTCATACATTCATTCATATCAATAAATTAAAATTCAATACAAAGCCATAATATAGAATTATGGCACATCGACCTAGATTTGATAATTCTATCATGGCATTCTAGCCTATTGCAATTCTAGCATTTGATTATAATTCTAAATATGACAATTCTAGCCTAGCAAGGCATTTCTAGCCTAAGTCAAACAATCACAACAAACATGGCTATTCTAACCCATTCATGTCAATCATATCAAGTCATGGTATATTCTAGCCTAATCATAGCAATTCTAGCCTACTTCAAGCACTCAAGGGTAAATATGGTAATTCTTACCTATTCTATGTTTTTTCCTAACATGCTTCAAAAATCATAAGTCTTTCTAACATAATTCTCATCATGTGCTCTTAAGCATGATTCTAGACATGTGCTTCGAAGCATGATTCTAAGCATTCACAAAGAAAATAAACTCCTAGACATGTTTTTAATAAAGAAGGGATAGATGACCTGCCTTGATAGGCATTTCCACCTTCCAAAACAAATAAAGGATTAAACAATTCTATAAAATCCTAAACATGCCTCTAGCTTCAAAATAAATCATAAACATGCTAATTCTAAGCATAAACTAACCTAAACATGCTTAATTCTAAGCAAGAAAAACAAATAAGAGAATAAGAGGGAGAAGAAAAAACTGCTCTCAAGACGTACCTTTTTCGGGTTTAGGGCATATAAAACGCTTGAAAACTTTAAACTAGAAAAGACTCATTGAATTCTCAAGTGTGTTTTCAAGAGGGAGAAGAGATGAATTTTGATGTCTTGAAAAGTGAGGAGGAGGGGGGTTTATATAGTTGAAGGGTGCAAGTGAAAAAGGAAAGAAAAACCAAATATGGAAGGTTCTAATCATAATTTTTCAAAATTAGGGGACCAATAGTGGATGACTATTTGACCCTTGGGCAGCCCTTCCCCTTCGGTTCTTCCTATTTTAACACATTGTAGTGGAGTCTGTTTTGACCTTTGTCTGTTCGATTGCACATAACTTTTTGAATTCAACTCCGATTAGCAATCTATAATTTTTTATGAAAACTAGACATCAGTACCTTCATAACGGTGTGACTTATAAACAAATTCCTTTTGGATTAATTTTTGTGATTTTTTTGAAGTAATGTGTTAGTTTTCGAGACCTTTTGCCAATTTCTTCTCACCCCTTTCCTCTTTAGCTTCCAAGGGCATTTTGATAATTTCTTTTGCTCAACATTCATCTTCATTTCATCATTGGGCCTCAAAAATCTAGTGTCTACACTTGCATTGTTCATTATCTTTATCTCCTATCATGAGTGTGATAATCAATAAGGATTGATTATCTTATTGGGAATTATATTACAATTTAAGGGGGACATAAATTGTTGGGTATGGAGAGCAACAAGGTTTTACGAAGTTGGTTTCCTAGTGTTGAAGTTCATAGAGAGAAAGTAAGGTTTATATAGGATATGTGGGTATGAGAGAAAGGTGTATTCCTTAACTATAAAGTCCTAGGGCTTGTAAACTCGAACAACATAATGAATTGCACTTTGGCTGCCCGTGGATATAGGCTTGTTTAGGATGAACCACGTCTGTGCACTTTTTATTTATGTATGTGTATTATTTATAACTACTTTCATTATGTAGTACGTAACTGAGTCTGTAACTTCAAAATTTATAATTGGTATCAGAGTAGACCATTTACATACTAGTGCAGATCATGTTTATCCTTGAAGCTATGGACTTTCACAAGAATAAAGGTTTAATTTCATATCCACCACTTCTTAAGGAAGGCAACTATGGATATTAGAAGGCAAAGACAATGTATTTTTTAAAGCTATTGATGAGAGAGTCTGGAAGATAGTTCTTTATGGAGGTAGTTCACCAACATATGTTTATCGGGATGGAGAACCTATTAAGAAGGAAGAATCTACATGGAATTAGCAAGACTATGATGAAGCTCAATCGAATTTGAAAGCTATGCATGCTCTCTTCAATACAGTCAATCCAAAGGCATTCAGTCTTATTGCTTCATCCAAGTTAGCCAAAGATGCTTGCGAAAGACTTGAAAATAAATATGAAGGTACAACTTCTGTCAAGCGAACTAAAATTTTGATGCTTGCTTTTCAATTTGAAAAGATTAAAATGTAGGAAGATGAGATTGTGTCAAATTTTTTATTCAAGACTTTGTGAGATTACAAGTGTTGCAGCCTTTGCTTGGAAAGAACTATCCTGATGCTGAAGTTGTCGTAATGATTCTTAGATCATTACCTAAAAAAATTCAATCCAAAACTACTATTTTTACAAATACTTAGAATCTTGATACACTAAGAATTGATAAATCGTTAGGTTCATTACAAACATTTGACATGACTTTCATGCCAACCAAGAAGAACAAATCCATTGCTTTAGCAGCTATTGTGTCATGACTTTACAACAATACAAAAAAGGCAATTGTACCCTTTACAAAGAAAATAAATTACAGAAATACTCTTCTATATAAAAAATTCAGAATACACTTTGTTATTGTGAGAATTATGTCTGAGCTACGGAGAGCTCACCCATATCACCTTGAAATCTCTATAGATTAGGAAAGAGCCGTGTTACAGATATATAATCACAACTTAAATAAGGAAACAGATGGACTGGTAATACTGGATGGACTGGAATAATTCTTATGGAACTGATTTAATGAAATAATGGCCTACATATTATATATGGATATTGTTATGGAGAAATATAGAAATGACTATGATTTCCTTTTTGATCTAAAACTTGAGAACAGTGATTTGAAAGTAATCTGTAGACGGATGATGTGAATGATATAGTTGGGACACAATTAGTCATGCAACAAATAAAAATACAGAATGGCTACGACCGATGATAGCAAACTTTATGATGATTTGATGAAAATCATCATTGACAGGTGTTTTTGGATAGTGTTTTGGCTATAAAAGACATGAACAAGGTTGTACCTAACTTTAAATGATTATAGAATGTGTTTTGGCTATGTAAGGAGATGAGAATGGTTGATGAATAACAATGGTGATATATTTTGAGGCTTTGACATGTATTTCTTGATGATATAAAAAAAAATAAATGAAGGCTTTATATAGCTAAAGTATAAGAATTTTAATTGATGTCAATTAGGGTAAGGGATAAGATAATAAGAGATAATGTTTTCAATTATCTCTAATTATCCTAATAAAATTGTGAGATAAATGCAAGGATAAAGTTTAATGATATTTATCTAGGTTAATAAAATATAAAGATAATTTTAGGATAAATCTAAGAGACTTACCATCTTGTCCTCACTCTTATCCTTAAGTATAATTTACCAAAATACCCCCCAAGTTGGCCTTGGCTTTAACACATAGGGCTAAGTGGGCCTCATATTTCTTATTTGTGCCAACCAATCCATACCCCACCAAGAAGCCCTAAAGGTGGCTTGGGTCCACTTGATCTGAGTGCACAGATTGAATACAATTTCAAATTCAGATTCAGATTCAAAGTTCAGATTCAGATTTGGGCCCACAGGGCTAGCTTGAGCCAAGCCCATGGGCATTGATAAAGCCCAATACTGATTGTGTTAGTGCTAGACTTTGTTTTAGAGGCTTATATTGATTGTATTGGATGCCATGGCCGCACAGATTATACAGATTCTATGGGTCGAGCCTATGGGGCTTCAGCCAAAATCGAGCATCAACATTAACCCCCAATTGGTGGGCCACGCAATTGTAAACATGATTGTCTGTTTTTGATTCTAGCTGATCATGTTGAGATCTTTTATCTTCCCGCAACAGTAAAGATTTTCACCTGATTGTGCATGCCTCAGTTTCTGAGCTTTAATGATGTTGCAGACCTTTGTCTATTTTCTGCTGAGTGCATTATTTGTAGTTATTTGGCATAATAGGTTTTGACTTTTGCATGCTTCTGAATCGGGCTAAGCTTGAATCAAGTTGCTCAATTCATGAATTGGACTCAGCTCTAGTGATGCGTTCGAAACTAGCAAGTATACTAGTCGCACAAGTAATAAAGTGATAAGTAGATATCGTTCCCACGAGGATTGATTCTAATTGAATTTGTTATTTTCCAGCAATAATAAACTAAACAGGGGGGGTTTTGTTGATTGATTAACTAAACTTAATACGAAAGTAAATGAAGAATAACAAAAGCAAAGTTAAATGGAGTGAAAAATCAATGAGGACACTTGGTTAAGAGTTCATTCTCTGCCACAAGATATGAATTTGTGAATTAACATAGAATTGTAATCCAATTACAGCATTGAAGTTATCAACCGTAAATAACAACAAGCTCTGTTATCCCAATCTTTCCTTACTTTGTTGTTAAATAAAACAAGCTCTTTATTTAATCTCTATCCATTAAACAACCTAGAACAAGCTCTCTGAGTTTAATTCAATGGAAGCATTACGATGAGAAAGATAGGTTGATCTAAGCAATAATCACACAAGCTCGGATTATTTAACCTAGGTTGTATTTTCCAATTGCAATCTCTGATCACAATTTTGCTACTAATGATTGAAATTTATGACAATTACGGATCAAGATTTCTAATCTAGCAATAGACAACAACAGATTATATTCAGTTGGCCATTCCAAATACAATCCAGCAAGCAATCATAAGCATTAAACATGGGAAAATACAAGCAACTTCAATTAGAGAATTGGATAACAATTCCTTGCACAATCAACTCACAAAATCCATATCAAGGGCTTTGAAATCACCCTCAACCAATTCAGATTTAGTTACACATATTCAATCAGAATAACAAATACAATACAGAGAAATTCCAGAATTGAAAAGGAAAGAAAGAACTTAGCAAATTCTTTGAAAATCTTCTTTGTAGATGAATCTTCTTGGAATTGTATTCCTCCTCTTTCAAAATCTTCTTTCTCCTTCAAGAACTCCAAGGGATGAGAGAAATCCAGAAATGCAGCCTCCTCCCACGTTTTCCCCTCTTCAAGTTATGAAAATAAAACCCTAAAATGTGTTTAAATACTCTGCTACAGTAACTTGCTACAGTGCCCCGTATTTAATAACATGCTACAGTGATATATGGAATTACAAATATACACTTCTCATACCATTTTTATCACAACTTTCGGTACACTACATAAATTCGTGAACCGTAAATTTCTCCAAAAAATAGACTTCGAGAGATTTTCAATGGTATATAGCATGTTATCCGGTTAATTGTATATCGATACAATCAACTCCAAGAAATTGGTTGACTAGCAGAGGTGAAAATGAAGGGTTTTACTCCAATTTTGTGTAAGTTCCTCCAAAACTCCTACAAACATCAAAAACCACACAAAAACATAAAAATACCAAGGAATATAGCAAAGAAACATGGACGAATTGATATGAAAATGATATATAAATAGACACTTATCAAATTCCCCCACACTTAGACTTTGCTAGTCCTCGAGCAACTACGACAAAATGAAATAAAACTAAACCGAAACAGAATCAACAAAAAAATTAAAACACACAAATGCTTCATCTTGCAAATAGGCCTCAAAGATTGTACTTAATTATAACCCAAGGAAAACTTCAAAATAATGCACTTGATCAAGAATTTTATCTTAAAGATTAGTTTCGCTTCACTTCAATTCCTCAGGTGTGTGTGTGTAGAGCCATTCTCACCTAATCACTTGTAACCCGGATGAGTTTATGCATAAAAATGAATCATATTTAATATTGAAGATGTGTGTATAATGAACTCCATAGGCCTGCTTTTCAAGTCACTCTCCACTAATGTAGACATGCACAACACCAAGGATCAAGTAGGACTTTATTAATCTTGTAACGTTTGGCTTGGGTGAAGGTATGATAAAGGATAATAATTTGGCTCAAATCACCCACAAACACATAAATCATTCAAGACTATGTAGAGCTCAACCCTATAAAACAACTTCATTTCAATTCACCAGGTTACTCCCCCAAACTTATTTAGAACACTCAATCTCTTTTTTTTTTTTTTTTTGCAGAAAACAAAAGAAAACTACACCCCCATACTTTGTTGTTTCATTCTTTTTAAGAACATTTAAGGGTATAAATCTCTTATTCTTCTTCTTTTTTTCTTTTTTTTTCTTCTTTTTTTTTATTACACTTCCCCTCCCCCACACTTAAACAACACATTGTCCTCAATGTGTAAGTACGTGGACGATAAGTACATATTGATTTTTTTTTCTGTTTTTCTTTTTTTTTTTTTAAACACAATAGAACTCACTTGTATTGCTCATGACACATCCCAACCTCCTCTAACTTTCCAAAACCAGAACATAGCTCAGAATTTAATTGTGAATGATCGACATGCTCATAGGTAAGGGATAAACTGTTTGGAACAAATTCATTTTAGGTTAGGAAATCTTTTAGTGAGTTAACAAAGAAAAAGGCTTACAGCGGCTCAAAGGGGTACTAGGGATCAATTTCTGTCAAGGTTGGCTATTAAGGCTCAAACGGTCCAAAGATGGCCTAAATCATTTCCCCAATGTTGCACAGTCTAGGATTTCGCCTCGAGTGACCATCAAACAAGTTCTTGAATTCATTGAAATCTGAAGAAACATTTAAATTACATAAACTTTCTCTAAGTGAACAAATAACTCAGTGATAATAGCTCAGTGCTCAATGTTGCGCAAGGAATCAAAAGCAAAGCGAACACCAATAAACATTTCAAGCACACAGATCCATGCATCATTTATCATTTTCCAAGAGTTATTCTTAATTCAATCATTATCTTATCATCGACCCACAAAATGCAAGAAAAGAGGTACTGGCGTTGTTACACCTGAGTCAAGATTGTATATTTCAACAATCCTTAGGACCAGTAGCCCGCAGACTTAAGGTTTCCAGCCCATATACCTTTATTATGAAAGAACAAAAACAAGAAACAAGACACTTCAAACAACACGAAATAAATAAACTACAGATTTATTTAGAGAGAATGCGTTTCAAGAGTTAAGAAAACCCCATATTCTGCCATTCTCAAGTTTTTCCACAATGCTTTTTTTTTTTTTCGAATCGAAACTGATAAAGACAAAAACACACAACAACTCGAAATTACATAAAACTAAACTTACTCAGAAAATAATAAAGTCCAACAAATCAACAAACACAAACAAGTCAGTTAGAATGGGTCTAAAAGTTTAGAAGTTAGCCTCCTTATTCAGCCATTATGGATTAAAGAAATCCAGAATGCGTTTCAAGAGAACTTGAACTTTTTAAGCCACCACTCTAAAAGCCAAGATTAGAAAATATTACCTGGGACAAAAGAAACAACCTGAAAAAAACTCAAATAAACACAATAAAAAGAAAGCAAATGAAAACAAAGCAAACCAGCTGATAGAGATTACTGATGGAGCGTTAAATCCAGTTTACGCCTCTTATTCCCTTCTCCAAACCAATCTATCCGAGATATTGTTGGATCAGGCGAATAGACGAATGCTTGTAATTTGTCAATTAACTCCCCTGCAGTTGAAGCTGTAACCAGGATTTGCCTCGCCAACTGTGAGATGAAGTTTTTTTCTAGTGCTTGATCAAGAAAAGACAACAAACCATCAAAAAAATTATTGACATTTAACAAACCAATGGGTTTCCGATGGATGTTTAGCTGTGCCCAAGAGGTGATTTGAAATATCTCTTCTAATGTACCATAACCACCAGGTAAAGCTATAAATGCATCAGACTTAACAACCATATGTGCAATACGCTCATGCATGCTAGAGACCTGTAACTCTTCCCAGATTGTGTTGCCTACGATATCTCGTACAGCTAATGGTTTGGGGATAATGCCGAGAACTTTGCTCCCTCCTAGGGATGCAGCTGTCGACACACACCCCATTAACCCAAGACTACCCCCTCCATAAATCAATTAATACCCCTCGCAGCTAATGTCCTACCAAGATCAAGAGCTGCTGTGGTAAACTCTCCATCTTTACCAAATTGCGATCCGCAAAATACGCATATATTGCGGAATCGCCGAATTGATGTTTTCTCCATTTCTACAAGTGCTCTAACCTTGTGTAAGACAATGATGCACGTTAGGTAACATGCTTTTCAAGTGTAAGACAGGTTATAATAATGACATTTGAAAATATGGAGAATGGATATATACACACATAAAACTCTCAAATTTGATACATGGGGACATAATTTCGATGGGGGTTGCTCGATGCAGATTTATCGCCCCGAGATTTGAAAAAAATAGATATGCTTTCAGTGGGGTTTGACAAAACCTCCACACTTGTCGCCCACGTGTGCATGAAAAATGGAGATAAACTTTCGGTGGAGTTTGAAAAAACCGCCACACTTGTCTCCCACGTGAAGCATGAAAAGTAAAGATATAATTTCGACGGAGGTTGACAAAACCTCCACACTTGTCTTCCACGTGTGCTTATATCATGGGGTAGTCATCTGGTTTGTCAAAAAGAAAACTTAAAATTAAAACAAACAAAATCAACAAACAACAACAACACAAAAAACAACATTGATAATCAGATCAAACGAAACAGGAAAGAAATAAAATTTGACAACAACAACACACTTTCAAATATACAAGTAGTTGTGATTGTGGCTCACATCTTCCTCTGGTTTTACGTCCAGTAACGGCTGAAACGCCTTCTATGAGTCGGGGATTTTCTTCCCATCCATTTTTCTTATAAACTGGCAAACAGGGTCGTTTTTAGTCAGATTCCCTAGACTATAACACTGCAATTCATCACGAAATTGTGTCCATAGCTTAAGCAATTCACGCTGAACAAGTCCACAAGAATGTGACTCGAGAGTTAACAAAACATTATCCAGCGACTCATTACTCAAACCATTCTTAATAAATGAAAGTTTATCTTCTCTATTCCTGGACGCAAAACCTAATGAACGACAGTCTGGTTACAATTCCATCTAGCACATTTATAACATACTTGTAACCTTTTCGCTCTTCGCCTCTTGGCGTAGTAGCTCTTTCCTAGACCAGGCAAGTATTTTGCGAGATTAAAGTCCGGCTCACCGGACAATCTCACCTTGGCTTCGATAAGCCATCGGATATCAGCAGGCACATTTAGGAGCATCAATGCCCAAAGTCTATTCATCCGTACTTTATAAATTTTAAACACAGCATTTTGAGGAAGTGAAGGGAAATATTTACGAAGGTTCGATAGAAAGATATCATAATCCATTGAAGAGAAGAAAAGGAGAGATATTACCGATAATGCGATTGAGTTTGTTCTTCTCCCAGATATGCACGTTTCAAACCTTCGAACAATGGCTTCAACTCCCGTTTGAATGTTTCCTCAAGCTGTTGCAAAACTGAACTCGAAGCACGGAATAATCAAATTAAACACAAGAAAAGAAAAGAAAAGAAAAGAAAATAGAGACACATAAAAGAAATAAAAACACAAGAGCAAATGAAAGTCAAAAACAAACAACAAAGCAAATGAGACAAATGGCAAAGAGAGATACAACCTGATCAATTATAATAGCCCATGAGAGGAATCTCCTCGAAACACAAAAATTGATTGTTACTACCTTCTTTTCTTTGTCTCTTTTTATTTATGTTTCAAAAACATTGGGTTGCCTCCCAATAAGCGCTTGGTTTAACGTCCTTAGCCTGACGTTACTTGCCATCACCCATCAAGATAAGCTGGCTCGTAGAGAGGTACCTCCTTGATGTCCTGCATCACTGAATTCTCATAGTAAGGCTTCAACCTGTGCCCATTCACCTTGAATACTTAATCCGATTTTAAGCTCTTGATTTCCACTGCACCATGGGGAAAAACATTAGTAATAACAAAAGGTCCAACCCATCTAGATCGTAATTTACCTGGAAATAACTTGAGGCGAGAATGAAATAAAAGAACTTTCTGTCCCACTTCAAAATTCTTCCTGGAGATCAGTTTATCATGAAATGCCTTAGTTCTCTCCTTGTAAATTCTGGAATTCTCCTAGGCATCATTTCTAAGTTCTTCCAATTCTTGCAGTTGAAGCTTCCTTTGTTCTCCAGCAGCATCCATCTCCATGTTACAAAGCTTTACTCCCACCATGCTTTATGTTCGAGCTCCACTGGAAGGTGGCATGGCTTACGTAGACTAACCTGTACGGAGACATACCAATAGGTGTCTTGTATCAGTCCGGTATGCCCAAATAGCATCATTCAATTCGTAGCTCCAATCTTTCGGTTCGGATTCACTGTCTTCTCGAGAATGGACTTGACTTCTCGATTTGAAACTTCAACTTGAACACTTGTTTGTGGATGATAGGCAGTAGACACCTTGTGAGTGATGTTGTATTTCTTGAGCAAGGCTTCAAATGATCTGTTGCAGAAGTGTGTCGCTCTATCGCTTATCATGGCTCTTGG